>BLXT01001882.1:748161-760775 GCA_019648995.1 Plakobranchus ocellatus
AGATTTTTTTGGGGGTCCATTTCTTGTACAAAAGTAAGATGCTGAAAGTGCTACCAGCATGGATGATTGTTCAAATCCCACAAACAAAGATGATTTAATTAAAAAAAAAAAATTTTTTTCCAAAACTTTTAAACCCGCAAATCTTGTAACACCAAACCTGTGTATTAAAAAAAATTGGATCTCATTTTAAGCTACCTGATTTCAATATTTCATAATTCATGATCCCAAACCTGAATTGATTACCTAAAGATTTAGACTTCCTCTCTTTATAGTAAGTGACAAAGGTATTAACATTTTTCAAAATTATTTTTTTGTCTTTCCCAAATTTACAGCACAGAACATATTGTTTATTCTCTTCATGCCTTTGAGGTCTGGTCTCATTGTATTAGTAAATATGCTATTTGCTCTCTTATCAAAATTCTAGCCATGCTGGAGCTTGTCTTTTTCTGCTCACTTTATATTTACAAAACCTAAGAAAGTAAACACAGGGTGGAGGCTACGATGAACAAGGTCAGAGTTGCATGTCCCCTAGTGAGCTTCAAGAATACAGAAAGAAGACAGTAGAGCATGTTGTCACATGTTGACAAGTTAAGAAAGAAGAACAACAGAAGGAATTGCAGATTGATGTGCAGAGCTTGGCACTACCATCATCAACAAGAAAGGGATTAGGTCAAGTCAAGCCTATTTCAAAGCTATTATCAACTGCCTACCCACCTCCCCTTGAAAAACACTTTTAAGAAGTTAATGCTGGGAAAATAGAAGTTTTGGAGTGGGTGGAAGTGTACAAGTCTCTGTCATGAGAGAGGTTTTCAGGAGATGGTCATACAAAATGATCAAATTTTTTGTAAGCAAAAAAAATCGTAAGAAATTAGTCTGCCCAGTTCCTGTAGGCTCTCAAAGTCACTTTATTTATGATCATCAGTTGTAAATGTTGTTTTGTGAGCTAAGTATCATGCACATACTGCATGCATTTATTGATGTACCACTTGTCAAAAAATTGTGTAACATACGTAACGTTACATGTGTTACAAATTTCAATCCCCCAAAAATGACATATGTGTGAAGTACAAGCCATTTTCTTGATTTTGATGAATAGTGTATAGGCATTTATAGAAAATAGCAGACTTTGGAGAATAAAGATTCAGTTGTTATTAAATAAGGAAAGTAACATGGTTTAAACGTTACGTGTGTTACATGGCATTCACAGCTATGTTAATTTTTCCATTTTAACAAAAACGCCGGAATTGTTACACAATGCATGATTTTTTTTAAAAAAGAAGCATATCCTGAAGAAGCATAAAATAAAAGAAATGAGCTATTTTCTTGTCTCCTAATACTTTTGTGCATTCAGTATCCTGAAAGCTGCATAAAAAAATACATATCTGTTTTTATAAAAATCAACCCTAGCAAAAGCAAGCCAATGAAATATTTTGTGCAGCTTTATTTCATTTTCTTTTGGTACCAGTGTGTTAATAAACATTTGGTCATATGAAAAAAACAAGTTTTCGGTCTCTGTGATCAATTTTAATTTTTCACCTACTGGTTGACATTTCATGGAATGGCCCTTTTCCTGTTTTTTTTTTTTATTAACCTTGAATGCCTTACTGCTTCATTTTTTGTTCTGTAAAGTTAGTTTTTGATTCATCTGCTTTTGGCAAATAAAATATGCTATAAACACAAGGAATAGAGAAGCAAATTTCATTGTAAAAACCTGAAACGTGAAAATATTTTTGAATTACCAGACCATGACCCTCTCCCACAGCGCGTTTGTACTTTCTTATGTTTATTTACATTTTCTGACAATGATCTCACATCCTTTTGCATGCTGCACAGGTCCATGTACTTCGATGAGGATGGTGATCTGGCCCATGAGTTTTACTGCGAAGTTACAGATCGCAAAACAAATAAAGTCGTCATGCGCAGAGTCTTTGACAACTTGGTTCCCCAGGTAATCAGCTCCAAAATGCCAATCCTGTTTAGTTGGATATGAAGCAGATCTAGAGAAAAATATTTGAAACCCATGTTTTTTTTGTCCTTTAAAGAGGGATGGTCCATGGAGCAGGTTTTGTCGTTTTTGTAGAGATCTAAGTTTTTGTTTTTTTTTAAGTGCACCCTTCTCTAAAAAATGGTAAGCAGATTTTCCCATGATAGGAGCTGCTAAACTCAATTTAAATATAGCCTAGTCTATTTATTGTGTTTTGTACAGCTTTATCTTGTATAGTTCAAGCTCAACCAATCAAGCCTGGTTATTGATCCAGATGAGAAAGAACAGCAACAAAATGAAAACTGTGTGAATGCTACTTTATGATGAAATATGAAAATTATGAATAATTTTAGCATTTGCTATTCATTTCACATTCTTGCACTATTTAAAGAAAAAGAAAGATCTCTCTTGAATCTACATATTCCAAGCAAAGAGGGTTTAACAGAGAATAATTGAGTTACAATGTCATAAACATGTTGGTAGTAAGAGATAGCATTTTTCTCTTTTAATTGATTTACTACCACTGCATATTTTGTGACTAGACACAGGGGTAGAATGAGATTATTTTAAAGTTGGCTATCATTTTGTAAAAAGGTAATATAGGGCTTTTCTATAGCATAAAACCATATAAATTCTATATCAAATTGTTCTTTATTTCATTTTGAAAACACAGCAAACTTGATAAAATAAATTGTAAAAAGATTTCAATAAAAATTGATCATGTATAATACTGTGCTAAATCTACTGATAATCTATTGTAATTGTGAAAAAAGGTTGAATATTTTTTTTTGTTTATAGCAACCCCATATGCACATATAGATTGAAAGTGGAACAAAATATCCATGTAAACAACTCTTTCTGACGTTCAAACTTTGTGAAAAAGGAAGAGAAGTGTAAATCTTGAGCATTTGCAAAAATTAGTTAATTTAGTATTTAGTACTTCACACAAATATTAACCCATTTATATTGAGCCTGTTTTACCTGCTTAGGGTCCAAATGTAGTGATACTTTGAGCTGCAAAAACCGGCTTAGTGTAGTCAAGCAGTTAAGATTTCCCTTCACACTCTATAGATGGTTTTATCTCCGTATCAGAGAGAGGAGAAATTCTACGAAAATGAAAAAAACAAAGTGTAAGAGCAGTAAACAAAAGCTGAAAGCCAACCAGGCATCTTGAGTACATTTTTCCTCTAAAATATCTATATGTGAGAATTTCCTTTGACAAATAATATATAAATAAGTTGCCACCAAATATTTTCACATATTTTCTAAGCTTAGGAAAAGAGTAGACCTATTTATGTGTCCAAACATTTAGATGACTTGAATTCTTTGTGATGGCTTCAAATCAGATTAAGTATGAATTTGAGATTGTAACACTATTTTATTAACTTTGATCTACTCGCATGCAGGGAGAAGTAGACCTGCCGCATCCACGACTGCACGTTGATTTGCCTGTGATAGTGTTTGATACATCCATGGCGCCGGGGGGACATTCCTATGCCTCTCAGTCACCCTCGTCTTGATGCTGCCCTGCCGGCTTCTTAAAGCCTCCATTCTACAGACCTCTGCCCTCTCTCTTTCATCAAGCATCAACTTTCTTTATATTCACCATTTTTGTGTTAGCACAAAGAACAGACATGATTCCGAGATACTGTTATCTCTGGCGCCTAAGTTAATATTGATAAAATCTCTTTTTATGGACAATGACATTTGCAATCAGGAGAAAAGAACTAGAGAATTCCTTCATATCATCCAGAGTATTAAAATCTTTGAATGGAATGTTTTTGTCCTCTACTGATGACGAGTACTGTGGACATTGAGAGAGAACTTGTGTGGAGACCGCTCTGTGAACGAGTCTGAGGTCACATTTGGAACACTTTCAAACATTACATTAACCTGAAATATCTTTCTGCCCAGAGCTTTGTTAATTCTGAACTAAGATTTGTGGATTTTTGAGATTTTTTAAAGAGGAATGTCAGAGAAAAAAAAAGGTAATTTAAGGTTCTATTTTCTCAAAAAGGTTGTACACAAAGTCTGGACCGGTGGCAAGATCATAGGCTGATTAAACTTTTCTGAGTTTGATATATTTATAGACAGTTCATTTATTTAGTCTAAAATGAATGCATAGAATGCACCACTTTTTTACATTACATGTGTGTTGGTGGCTCAGTGAGTGGTGATTAACCCTGGGATCTGCAGGGACCCTTCTGACCCTGAAAGCCTGAGACGACCTTGTTCTTGACATGCTATTTATAAACACACACACACAACACAGACAGACATAGCAAAAGCCTTGTTTTTTAAAATAAATTGACAGTTCTAGTTTAAAACAGTTGCTAGATATTCTATGAGCTGATTTTTTTTTCCTATTAAGTAAATAGAGCGCAATGTTTGAGTCAGCCTGCGCCACAAGAGGAATGCCAAAGTAGGGTAAAAAGGGAAACTACTCACTATATAATACTATCATCTGGTATTTTGCAGGATTGTTTCCCTTAAACCCTCCCAAAAGGTTGTGATGGGTTTGTAAATAATAACTATCTAAATTATTGTCTTGCTTTAATAAATTATATTGAATAAAACAAAGGGTAAAATCGTGTTAATCTTGTGACTCTTAACCTCTGCCCCTTAACCCCAATCTTCCATAGTTATGTTGAAAGGCACAGTTGGTTCATCAGCCGTGGCTTATAATAATTTCTTTAAAAGTCTCCATATGGTAGAGAGTTTTCTTTAACAAGGAGTTTAATCTAACCTCTGACCCTGGAGCACGTCACTCTGTGGAGGATTTGCTGCCCTGGGTCAAGTCTGAACATTGTTTTCACAAACTAGAGTTCCTATCTCTCTAACTGAAAGCAATGTTACTTTTGCTATCTGTGGTCATTTTTTTTTAAGTAAGCAAATTATCAATGTATATTCAGAAGCGGCTATGATAAAACTCTGAGTGATTGTTGTATAGGCCGTTTCAAATAATATTTTTTTTTTCTGAATGATAATGATAGCAACAAATTTTGTATTATGCTGCATTAAAGACTGCACATTTATTCTATTGTAGAAATATGTATGACTAACTGCTGTGTTTGATTGTGTCTAATATCAGAGAAGCCATGAGTTTAAGCAGAAGGTAGATGCATGAAACCCTCATGAGGACAGGTCTAGTGACATTGATTTACTGCGTCAGTGCTGGCTGTGGATATCCTTTATCAGCTTGTGATGTGTAGCTGCAGTGCTCAGGTGTTTTGATAGAGCCTAGTATAGTGGGAGCTGTATCAAATTTACCAATCTTCTAATTTCCTAAATTATTAAATGTGGAGCATTGGTGATGGAACTTTTTGCGAACAAGTTTTGAAGTCTATTGGGGTCTTCCTGTCACAATTTTCGTGCTTCAGCCCGCTGCTGCTGCTGACACACTGTTCTACGGAAGGCCCAAAAGCCTGAAGTGATGTTGTATGGAGTAAGAGAAAATTGCGTGCACAAGAGGATTACAAATTGTGGAGCAGTCATACAAAATTAGGTGAGAGTTCTTGATCTGCATTGTTGAGTTTGAAGGAAAACTTTGAGCTAAAAATAAAACAATTAAAAAGTCTCGTTTCCCTAAGCGAAGAGCTCTGTAGACATTTTGGGCATTTTTTGTGGTCATGCAGAAACTACCATTTTTTCTTCTTTTAAGGCACTGCATGATCCTGTTGCACTTGTTTGAAAAACGTGCTGTGAGCAAAATCTAGAGAGCATTGTGACCAGCACGCAAGGAATGCAGTGTTCTGTCTAAGTGAGGATGGGTCTGCAAGTTATCAGAATTCTTAAAATAAAAGTGTCGAGTTGCTTATCTACATGGTGGGATTCAAATCAAAGTCTTTGATTGTACAAAAAAATTGCTGCAGGGTTTTTCTTCTGCTTTGCGTTCACTACTCTTCCCTCCTAACCAGCATCACAGGCAGTGTGAATATCAAGCTCTGGTTTTGTTTGCTATTTCTCCTCTCGGAGCAAAGACAGAACCAGCATATCTGTGTCATGTTTCCTCCAAATTGTGCGTACCTACCTGCAAGTTTACTTTATATTCCTTCTGGTATGTCTTTGCTGTTAACTCTGTGCCATGGATCAGCATGTTTTTCTTTTCATACAGAAATTCTGCTGTTTTAGGCGAGGTGTAAAAATTAAATGGGCTGTCATAGCACAAACCCAATTTTTAGCTGATGGAATCGGTCATCAATGACTAGCTTATTGCGTCTATGAAGAACTAATCCATCACATTTTTTAAAAATTTCTCACGTTCATACAAAAATACTTTTACAGTCAACACTGCTTAAGTCGATGTTCAGGGGACATAATTAAAAAGATCAACTTACATAAAAAATCGACTTACGTGATTTTTTTTTAAAGTTATCTCCCTTGATTGAAGTACCAACACAAACACACACACTCTCTCTCTCTCTCTCTCTCTCTCTCTCTCTCTATATATATATATATATATATATATATATATACACTGTATTTATTTCTATACATAAGTACATATATACATATTTTTTCTTTTCCTTTTTTTTTTGGGGGGGGGGGGTATTTGCAGAACCCCAGTTTCCTTTACCAAACTCGCTCACAGATTCATCTATTATTATATTCATTACTAAACTATTAAATAGGACGTTTGAGGCTCTAATTGTAAACTTAACTAATTGAGCTTCTCAGTGTCATCATGTTGTGATTGGTCTTGCTTAACATCATGGTGACCATATATCTGGAAATGCATCTTCTTCACTGGTGTCTAAACAGAATTCGCTAGCACACCAAATTCGTTGAAAAACCCTTCTGATTTTTATTATTGTTGTCGTCGATTGTAAGGTTTGTTTTTCTTTTATAATTTTTAAAAAATTTGTTACCGTTTTTTTTTTTCACTTCATAAATAAAATTAATAAGTTCGATTTTGCGTGTCAGTCGCAAAGACTACTCTGGTCACCTTGCTCTAAGTTTCCGATGTAGATCTATGTCTCAATATGGTTTACAATACGCCAAGTGATGACCTTCTGTTAACCTTTTCTTCTACTAGCCTAAGATCGAATGAGGCTGGGAGTGTAAATGTTTGTAGATAACATCTATGATATGATCTAGATCAGTTGAAATATTGTGTTGGTTACGGTGGAAATGTTTTAGGCCCTAAGGTCTTTGCTCTTCATTTAAGGAAAAGGGGAGGAGAAGAGGTGTAATGGTTTCAGGAGGAGTAAAGGGCAAATTACATGTGACTAACAGTGACTAGACCTACACAGACAAGTCTAATTGTTCAAACAGTACTGCCCGCACCTCCCAACAAAGCCAGCTGGCCACTGCCTCCCTCAACAACACACACGCACACGTAGATTATTTGGAAATGATCGGCATGCTTGATCGTCACAGTCGCATTGCCCCAACGCTAGAGGGAAAGAGAGAAAGAAAGAAAGAAAGAAAGAGAGAGAGAGAGAGAGAGAAACACTTTGAAGTTTAGACAAAGCCAGCCAACGCGGCCAAGGGCAAAACAAGGGTCGCCGCTAATATAATAAGTGTGAATAGATCTAGAACAAGACCTGCCTCCAGACTAGACTGTTGGCCTGTGATGAGCAACACCTTCCCTCCTCTTACCCCTTAAACATACACAAATAAAACTTCCCGCTGTGGCCCCGTCCTACGACTGTAATAAAGCGATGGCAAATGTAACACAGGATGAATTGTACAGTATAGGGCTAGCCCTGCATTACGCACATCGGAGAAAAAAGCATTCTTTGATGAGCGGCGCCGAACAGTAAAAGATCGACTTAGATAATAATCGAGTTATGCGGTGGCCCTTCTTATTAAGTCTTTTACGGGGGTGGCTCCAAGAGAAAAGATCGACTTGAATGAAAATCGACTTAAGCGGCTTCGACTTAAGCAGTGTCGACTGTACCATGTCTTTATGATTTTGATGTTTGCAAGAGAAGACGCTAGAGAAACAGATCAAGGGAAGAAGTTTACGAATGTATTTTTACAGAGAATTTTTCTGACTGAGTTTTTAAAAGCAAGTCATGAGGGCCTCATGTCAATGTACCAATGCGATATATATATATATATATATATATATATATATATATATCATATATTTGTATATTTGTTCACATATTTTTATCCTTCCAAAACTGGAGTTGCTATTGTGTAAAGCAAATCATGAGGTTTTGTGTTTCCCTTTTTTTTTAACTCGTGATCATTTAGAACGGAACTGCTGACTTTTAACTCCTTCAGCTTCTCCCTCACGCTTCATGTGTATGTAACATTTGAGGCGCTTACAATACTATGTGCTCGCTTACATTTTGCTGTGCTTCTTTTAAAGGAATAAAAAGCAGTGATGCCAATGAAACTGTATAGAATATATCCCAGCCTGGATTTGGATTTGAAGCAGTGTTTGTTTATTGAAAATATATCACAATGAGCTGGTAAATGTACAAACAGTTTTGTCTCAGTTGTTTTTTTCAGCCATGAGGTTAAGGTATTAGTCTGAAGCACAATGATGTAGGGGCAAAAAATAATTAAAAATTTTTTGGGCATTGAATTGCTTGTGAGTTGACATAAAAGTGATGGGGACTAAGCAAAGAAGAACAAATGCAACAGAGCAATGGCACACACAATTCAGCCATACAATTGTATTGTATCTCAATCTGTGATGGAGTTAAAATGAAACGTGGCTTCAGCAAGTGGAAATGGCATGTTTGTGTATATTTCAGGAATTATCAGCCCATGCTACCTGCATATAGTATCAGAGTTGCTAGTTTTTGTTATATATTGTCATAGATTGGATTTAATTGATTATATGATCTGTTTTTATTTGCTTTTTGCTTGCATTGTTATTTTTCATGTACATACAACCAAGACAAATCATGGGCATTAAATAAGTCGTAAGCTATTTCTGTTCAGGATTTGTGTACTGCGTATATGTAGAAACTGTGATGTGCAGAGGATGGCCGTACCGTACACTATCAATAGAGAGATTGTACATTTCTCCTAAGACCTCTTTTGAACTTTCATTTTTCTAAGCAAAATCTTCTCACTCTTGAATAGATCTCTAAACTTGTGACCTATTGACTGGAGCAATCACAAAAGTTGTGTCCTAGCATACTGTCTGAGTTGTTCTTCTATATTGTCTATACTGTCATAGCTTGAAAATAGCTGACTTGAATCCAGACTCCAATAGAATGATATGACATTCTACATGTTGTACACTCTCTGATGATATGCCATTCTACATGTTATAAACTCTCTGGATAAAGCAGCCAGTTAATGTACCCTCTAGTTTAGGGTATGCACATGAATTCGTTGTTTAGCATAGGTGCGGTGCATACATATTTGGGTTATCATTTTCTCCTGTCTTTTCTAAGGCCAACTATCTGAGAGTGAGAGTGAGACGCAGCTATTATGTCTCCTTGTGTGTGGCTGCTCTAGAGTGGAAACTTTTGTATTAAATTTGTACTTTTTTTCAGATAAAGTTTCCTTTTTTATCAGTGTAGGATGACTAGTCGTGATAACGACATTGAAAATTGTATTCCATGTTGTATGGTAGTATCAGTTTTGTAAGGAGAGGCAGTGATCAGCCTGTAGTGCAAAGTATGGTTCTATAACATAGAAAAAATGATCTCATTCTGTGAATAGTGACATTGTCAGTCATTGTTAATAAAACCTTGATATAAACAGAGGCTTAAATTGCACAATATATGTTGTTTCATGCCATATTTGATGCATTCTACAGCACATGTGGATCCAAGCAAGTAATCTGTGAGCTATTGTAATAGTTGTGGGTATTTGAAAAAGATTCAATGACTTTTTTATTTGTGCAAGTCTTGAAAATTGACTAAGATTTTTCTCTTTGTGGCATCATGGCAAACATATTCACAAGGGCATGAAATCAACCCACCTTTACTATGCTTATCTACTCTATATTTTGTTTGTATTCCTCTAAGAATGGAGCTGTTGTTGTTTGGTTTATTAAAAAAGCATCATCGCTTATAAAAATCATTGTAAAGATTGGTAAAAATACACAACTGGAAACTTGCAAAGTTGAAACAAAGTGGATCAAAATACATTGAGACATTTTTGCCTGTTGGCTTCTTCAGTTAACAAAATGATGACAGTTGCAGCTCCAAGGAAAATACTGTAATACATGTATATATATATATATATATGTTTGTACCCTCAATGTTTTCAGCCAAGTTGTTTTATCATAATTAATGACATTTTATTTGTGTGTATCAAAATAATTTTATAATCACTCTTGCAGTAGCATGGATTTTCTTTTCCTTCATACTTTGTAAACCATTTTTTCTGTTTTAATTGCAGTATTTAAATCACTGTATGCAACCGTTTTTGTGGTGTAAATTATCGACAATTGTGATGAGGATGTTTAATAGTATGGTGATCATGTCTTGTTGTATTTTTGGTTTATCTTTATTTCTCACTCCATCTTTGACTGATGCAGGTCAATTGGTGGCCCGGGGGTGAGTGAACTTGCCCTTAAATCTGCAGAGATCTTTTTGTTTAGGGTCGAAGCCCTCCACTGCTGCCTATATACATTACTTTGCCAATAACTTGCCCTAAAGTGTGAGTTAATGTGGATATAGTGCAGCAACAATTTTGGTGGTTGGCTCCCTGCAAAACGAATGGTCTTTTTACAGTTAGGGCCAGAAAATTAGGGAATGAGCTTTTAGATAGAGTCAAAGCAATTTCATCTCTTGCAGCAAAATGTGAGTTGAATTCAAAATTTAAATGTAAGTATGAATGTCAAACAAGTGTTAAATTTAATTATTCTCTTTGTTTTGTCCGTCTGTGAATCTCTGGCTCATCATTATTAAATATTATGATCAAAAGAAACGTCAGCTAGGACATTGATTTGAACGCTAGATATTGATTATTGAATAACAGTGGAATCTGTTTAAAGTCAACCCCTCAGAACCGTCACAATTGGTTGTGAAGCAAGGTGACTATATCCATCTATAAGGAGTTGACTTTCAGCAAGAGAGTTTCTCTTAAGTGAGTTGACTTTATCCAGACTCCACTGTACTTCATTTCGTTTTCTAATTCCAAGGTCTGAGTCTGTGAGAGTGTCAACTTTTATTTCAAGAGAACACAATACGAATTCTTGATGCTCACCTTCCAGTAAGAATTATCTTATCATTCCTGGACATTTGAAGCTGGAAGAAAAACAAGAGTATCGCCTTTAATTAGTTCAAAGTTCATTCACATTTTCTTGTTCCGTGTACACCTGACACCTGCAGTTTTTCCAGTCCATTGAGAATGAGAGCAGTTTTGTTAAAGCCTTATTGTAATCCAGGCTTGATCGAAACATGTTACTGGTATTTCATGCCCTAAATTGTGACCTGTCTTTCACTTGGTGCAACAAGTCTGTACCTGTAAATAATTCAGCTCTATGTACTTTCTCTTTTTCAGTCTATTGTTTGTAATGGATGCCAGTTGTGTAAGAATATAAGTGGTTATCTCTGTTACTCTTTGATGTATTGGCAAGTCAGTCATGGCCTGTACGCTGAGGCATGAAGGAGGTAGAGAATGGGCTATGGGAAGTTAAACTGAACTGCCATATCGACATGAACTTGAAGTGCTCTATTAGTAATGTTGAGTTCATGGATGATGCTGCTCTTGTTTTGACTACGGCAGGGAAGCAGTATGACAGCAACAGCCGAACTTGCATTATAGGTTGATTTTCTTTCAAGCAGATCTCATATTTCTGGGGGATTCTGATTGATTGTTGCCTTGGTGTGTAAAGAAGGCAATAGTAAAAAGATGCCTGTTACTGTTGATTTCAACCACCCAGAAAGACAGCAACTTATCACTTTTCAGTAGTACACTGTAGGTTGTCAGTTTGCTTTAGAAAAATATTCAGATATGATGTTTGTTTGTGTGTAGGGGGTATGGGCTTTATTAGACTGAGTGTCATGTCTACATGCTATGATTGTTGTTACATGGTAAAGTCGTGATTCTCACGCATTATCTGAAGAATTTTGTTTTAGAAAACAAAAAAACAGTATCATGTTACTGGTTTTAGTCGAGGTTTGGGAGAGAGATTTAATTTACTCGATTGCGTTCTCATCACTGGCAGAAAAACAGGTAGTGTCTAGAATTTTGCATATCTATTATGGTGTTGACTATTTGAATCAGTCAAGTGTATCAAACAATGAAACATACATCTTTCAATGTGGCTTTCATACATAAACTGTTGGTACAGTAACAATGTACTGGTCTGTGTGACTAATGGTGACTGTCTGGTGAGTATTTGCATGGATTATGTTGCGTGATGCTATTGAGAATGGTTAAAGGAAAGCATGGAGGAGAACCAAATGCTTTCTTGGATTCATGACCAAACAATCCAAAACAGTTACAATATTTTTCCTTCCTTTATTAGAGTTGGTAAAATCAATCAAGTGAAAATAAAACGTGTTGGCTAGGCTTACAATTCGTGGTCTTTTTTTTTTATTATTTTTATTTATTTATTTTTTTTTTTTTGGACTTTTCATTGTAATTTTTTTAGTTATTCTATGATGAAATTAATTGAATTTTTGTTGCACATTTTGTATTTTTTGCTTTGCCATTCTTTGAGCTGTAGGCAAATGCATTGGTGAGAGTGATGAAAGAGCTG
>BLXT01001882.1:873616-883728 GCA_019648995.1 Plakobranchus ocellatus
GGCGAAGTGTGTGCTGTTCGTAAACCTTCAGTAGGCTAAGACAGGATAAGTGTGTAATGTTCGTGTACCTTCTGTGCAGTATGTTAAGACAGGATAGTGTGTGGTGTTCGTAAACCTTCAGTAGGCTAAGACAGGATAAGTGCGTAATGTTCGTGTACCTTCTGTGCAGTACGGTAAGACAGGCGAAGTGTGTGGTGTTCGTAAACCTTCAGTAGGCTAAGACAGGATAAGTGCGTAATGTTCGTGTACCTTCTGTGCAGTACGCTAAGACAGGCGAAGTGTGTATTGGGCGTTTAACTTATGTTCAGTATGTTAGGACAGGGTAAGTGCGTAATATTCTTGCACCTTCTGTACCGTGCGTTGAGATAGTACAAGTGCGCAATGATCTTAAACCTTCATTATGTTAAGATAGGATCAGTGTTTATTGTTCGCGTACCATCTGTGCAATACATCAGAGCATTAATTTGTTTAGAATGATGTGTATAGCAGCAAGGGTTTAGCATTTCACTCTGACTAATGGTTCACTTAATGAAGTGGCTTGTGTGGCTACCAAAGCCTCTTGCATCCTTCATGCATTAGAACATTTCATTGCCGCCAATCCCACTAATATGAATCTTGATCACAACAGCAAGGATATTGCGACAGATTTGATCTCGGAGATTACAAGACATCACTGTTTACGGCCAAGGTTTTCTTTGGCCATGTCCGCAAAGCTTATGGTTTGAGTAAAGGGGCGTGTGTAATGATGTTTTGCTAAAGTCATTCCTTAATTGTGACTGATGTAAGGCTTTAAAAGTTATGGATAATAGAGTTTTAGTTAATGAGAGATGGAAAAGTGTGGCGTTTCTGTTTGCTGTTTAGTTAAGGTTTTAAATGTAACCAACTAAAGAGCACCAAAAATAAATTGTTGTTAGCAAAATAAATAATGAAGAACTAGAACGATCTTTTCTAGCTTTGTATAGTATGTATACAGTTATATAAAGAAAGGGTTTTCATATATACACAGTTACAAAGACAGATACATGGAACAGTAGCCAGAATGGTTAGTCTGTATGAATCTGCAATAAATTAGAACTCTTTGTCCGTTGTTTTTTTTTTCCCTTGGTGTCATTTAGTTCGGTCATGCAAATAGATTTCGTTTAAAGACAATAGAAGAGAGAGAGAGCAAAAGCAACACTTTCCCTCCAAACACTTTCCCTCCAAAACTCCACCAATCATTCTTCTTGCTCTGCCCCTTCACTCCTCCATCCTCTTTTCTCATTCACTAAAATGTTGATAATTTTCATTTCTCTGCTCCGTGCATCATTTTTGTCTTGTCGTCTGTAGCGTTAAAAAAAACTGATGAAGCCAGTAAAGGCGAAACGTATTTCATGTTTATAGCAATTGTGTTAGTCTTTTTTTCTTAAATAGAAATTTAAGTTTGTGACTGTTTTCTCATATTTAGTTTAAAGATAATAATGACTTTTCTCAACATTCTCAGTAGAAAAATGTTATAATTACTTGCACTTTATTTCATCTTGCACAATTTAGATTTTTCAAAAGTCTCTTTCTCTTTAACTAAGTTTTTTTTCCCATTTAAGATAGAAGGAAACGCTTTCGATGATATCTTCTCATGACATTTATGTCAGAATTTTCTCTCTCCTTTCTTACTATGATTTTGGATCTCTTTCTTTATATCTCTCTCTCTCTCTCTCTCTCTCTCTCTCTCTCTCTCTCTCTCTCTCTCCCTTTTGTCTCTCTCTCTCTTTTTCTCTCTTTCTCTCATTATCTCTCTCGCTTTTTTCTTTCTTTCTCTCACTCTCTTCTTTCTCTCTCTTTCACTCCCTTACTCTCTTTCTTTCTTCCTTTCTCTTTCGCTTCCTTTCTGTCCATCTTACGCTCTCCATTTTTTCTTTCCCTAGTCTCTCTGTCTTCTCTTTCTTTTTTTCTCTCTTGCTAGATCTCTCTGTTCCTCTCTTTGTCTCTCCCTATCGTCTTCTCTTCCTTGATGCTCTGTCTCGTTTTACTTTTCTTTCACTTCCTGTCTGTCTCTTTGTCTCTTTTTTCTTTTTTTCTCTCTTACTCTCCATCTCTCTCTAGCTCCTCTCTTTCTTTTTCTTTCTTACTCTTTCAGTTTCTATTTTCTTCTAATGTGAATAATTTGCGCCCGTCCAACGCGAAAAAAATAACTGTCAAATCCTTTGTTATGTCCATAAAAAAATAGGATTTTTAGAAAAGAAAAATTAAAAACCTACTATTACAATACGTACGCAAATATATATATATATATATATATATATATATATATATATATATATATATATATATATATTATATCTTTCTTTAATTCTTTGGAAACTTTTCTCCTTGCTTTAAGAGCCATCTTCCTCAGAGGAAAATCCATTAATGGGTGTGGTGAGTTTAAAAGATATAATTTTCACTTCACGTGAGCGCGCCATCCATCTCGGCGATACGTTCTGCTGAATGAGTCTGTGTACGGCTAATGCCTTTCCCAGGTCAGCTCACACTGTTTGTTCATAGGGTCTCCGTCTCACGGCAAACAGCGCGAGCCGGTATCAAACCTCAGACCTCCAGCTTCACAGCACCTTTGACAACCTTATACCACCTACCGTCGTGGAAGTGGTTAATTGCATTTATGTTTGTCTGATTCAGCTTGACTTGTGCATAGCCATTCCATCCGATGTTCAAATCCCATTACCTGTACAAAAAACAGAAAGAAACGCAAAAAGTTTGAGGTCACCATAGCAGTGCAGTTCAAACGTATGCTCACCTTCTCCGAACTATATCATTTACCCTATGAAGCACGTGGCCCAAATGGGATTTTAAAAGTCTGAAGTCACAATAGCAGTGCAGTCCAAGCCGATCCTGTTCCTCTAGGAAGCTATGACCCAAAAGGGATCGAAGTCAATACAACAGTGCAGTGTAAGCCAAACGATTCATCCCATGAAGCAATGCTAAACAGTCCTCTCAATGCAAACAACTGGTCATGTTGAAGGCAAAACTAATGAAGGACAACTATCCTGGTTTGGTTGGGTTTGGATTTTGTGCCCATAGCCTGTTCTGTCCTCAGAAAGGTGATCTCAGGTTTTCAGGCCCTCTGTCAGGCCAGGGCGGCGGTGACGGGGCTTGAACCCGCGACAGGAGGATCCCTGCAGATCTCTGGACGTCTAAGGCTCCAGAACCCTCTTAGATGAGAAACCTTGGAATGCGAAGGTCCTGAGCAGCTTGGTAGCAGAATCTCTTACTGTATCTGCATTATCCAGGGATTAACAGGAGTGAACTAGGACCTAATCAACCTTGTTCATCTCTGGAAGTCTTACTACTTCACGCTTCAATTTTTATAAGTATTTCAGTACTAGCAGAGTTATCAACGGAAAATGATGCGCCTACCCCCTCCCTCCTCCAGCTTCCCCTTAAAAAAAAAGCATCTAATTAGGTCTACTACATCTTGATAAGCGTGGAAGAAAAGAGCAGGCAAATGGAGAACGTTAGTGGGAGATGGGAGGGTGAGAGGAAGCAGGAAAGCAGAGATGGGAGGGTGAAGGGGGAAAACAATCGGAATAGCTAAAAGAAAAGGAGAGNNGCAAAGGACCAGAAGAGAAAGAGAAAGAGAGATTGAGAGAGAGGGAGGAGGCGTGGGGGGAGGGGGGGGGAGAGAGAGAGAAGAGAAAATGAGAAAGAAATAGTGTGGAAAGATGATAAGATGTAAAGGAAAGATCTAATTATTTTTCGCTTTCTCTACATTCTTTCCCTCTGGGAAAAAAACAAACCAATAGACAAGGGATTTCTGCTTGTTCTGCAATAAAGCTTTTGGAAAGAATCGCTACTTTTTTTGTTTTCCTGTCTGTCTGTTATTTTTGACTGCATCAAATTAACCATCTTCGACCTTCATTGTGAAATTTATATTTTCACAGCATTGCGTAATATATTTCCCCCGAGGTTTTTTGTATTGTTTTTTTTTTTTGTTGTTGTTGTTGTTGTGGTTGTTGTTGTTGTTGTTGTTGTTGTTGTTGTTGTTGTTGTTGTTGTTGTTGTTGTTGTTGTTGTTGTTCTTTGTTTAATCAAAAAAATTTGTTTGTAGGAGTAATGTTTTACACCTTTCTTATACTATGCAGAGTTTATAGTGAGCCAAACTTTTGTGAGGCAAAATGTTCATTTGACGTAATGCCAACGAGGATGTACCTATAAAATTCACAACACGCAATAAAAGCAGTGCATACTTTATAGGCTATGCACGCGCGCACATGCACACACTCAAACATATATATGATACGTGCCTGTGTGTGTAAACATGTTCACTAATTAGTGATCTCAGGTTTATTAGCTCTCGCCTTATAGGCGCTGGTGGAAGCTTCGAACCAATGACAAAAAAAATCTCGAAGCTTTCAGGACACGATCACAAGCTACTGCGCCGTAACAGTGATGAACTGGAAAAATAGCATCAAAATCACTAGTGAAGTTCTTTGAAACCAATCCTTTTATGTGTTCAATATTTATTATCCATGCTACGATTAAAGCCTGTTTTACTTGTATTCCTTCTTAGTGTCGGCGTCCTGTTGTATCGACTGAGCGACTGATTGGAGCAGTGGGCAATCACGTGACCTAGAACTTTGGAAGATTTCAAAACCGTTTTGAAGATGTATTGCAGTTCTAGCAGTTTGTTCATTTCACTGTTCCTTCTGGCGACGTGCACAGTACCACTTCTTACTGCAGGTTTGTACGCTTTATTTTTTTTTTTTTTTTATCAAAATCCTAAATTTATCATGTTTATATGTTTATAAATCGTCTTACAATTATTGTTAATATGTAATGAAGAAGGACAAAAAGAATTGTGTCTGTTATCGCTAAGTTGAAGAGCTAAGCTTAGTTTGCGAATCTGCGTCCATAAACCAGTTTTAGTCCTGATCTACTAAAGACAAGTATGTCTACAGGCTTTAATATTTAGGTTCACTGCTGACACCAAATACGTCTCGTGAAATTCTAGAGAATATATCTCTTTTCGAAGAGTCTTGAAAAAAGTCTTTGTATATTCAAATAGAGATTGGAAGCGCTTTCGCTTTAGTTGATGAACTGAAGGACGCTGCAATCAAGTAACGAATTTCATTAAACTATGATAACCCCGGCATCTTTACACGAATCCTATCCTCTTCTTCTTTAGATGCCCTGCCTGGAATAGACTTTGGCGATCATGTTCCTCCACTCAAACCTATTCTCACACAACCTAATAAAGTTGTTGTTGCTATCATTACCTATAGCCTATGATTTAAGACTTTCAATAAAACTTACTCTCGCCTACAGTCTTTCCAGTGATTTAAGTGTTCTAAATCCTTGTGTCGGCAAATATGACCTAAAAATTGTAGTTACCTCTGTCTCTTGATTTTAATAAGTGATCGCTCAAGATTACCTTCATTCAGAACCAATTTATTAAACTTTTTTCCATCCATATAATCCTCATCATTCTTTTGATAAACCACATCTCTAATGCTTCCAATTTCTCTCTGTTTGTTGTCCAACACTCACTGCCATCTAAAAGTACTGACCATACATATATGTTGTCATTACCGTTTTCAGAATCCTACCAAGTTTTTTTC
This sequence comes from Plakobranchus ocellatus, assembly GCA_019648995.1. Taxonomy (NCBI): domain Eukaryota; kingdom Metazoa; phylum Mollusca; class Gastropoda; family Plakobranchidae; genus Plakobranchus; species Plakobranchus ocellatus. Next base: position 879,208 of record BLXT01001882.1, read on the forward strand.
ATAGATAAAAAGCAAACAATCCAAAAAAAAATGCAACAAACAGACAGTTTCTTTCGATAAAAACTGTTTCTTTCATTAAAATATCAAATTTTCAATGAATTATATATATTTTAATCCACTAAAGTTTGTAATTATATTGAAATGTTTGCTGTTCATTGTTCCTTAACGATATTCGCATCGCTTTAAAATCGATTCACGGTAAGTTCTTTTTCTCCGAATGACAGAGTCTGGCCACCTCTTGTTTCAAAACAAGATTCCCAACACTGCAACGAACTGCGTGCAGCTTTTCTGGAATGTCATTATGACGATTGGTTGCTATAAAATGAGTCTAGATCTGGACTCATAACGGCTGATCTTTGATCTAGCCTTGTTTATTTGTAAGATTCAGTTCAACTCTAAGTTGGCCTCGGCCAGGCCTATTTTGGTTTAACAGTGCTGTTATGGTTTAAGCTCCGTTTATTTTTTTTTTAGATCTGGGAATTTCTAAAGATGTGTGAACATTGTTTACATGAAGCTGTTTGATTGTAACCTAGAGACCAGATAAGCTGGGAGTACCACTAGAAACTACCGGAAATATTTTTGGTCCATGTGTTTAAGCCAATTGAATTTACACAAGACGGTAACTCCTAGTCTTTTCTGGCATGAATTGATTGTGTGCTATTGACTTATTTAACTTGTGTATTGCACAACTAGTGTTTCTGGAACTTGTAGGCTGTGTGTTTAAAAGGATGGTCAAGAGATAGTCCAAAAGTCACTGAGACACAGACCTCAGATCGTACTGAATTTAAAGACTTATAGAATCTTGCAAAGCTGCTTGTCTGTTATAAAAGTTTTTCTTTTTTTTTAATTTAATGAACTTTTCGTTCAATTTTCAGCAAGACTTGGGGCAGTTTCTGTTCTTTAGTCTGTTCTTTAAAAATCCATGTCCCAGGCGGTGTTTAGCTATGCCTATAGCTTGGTAGCACAAAGCCATTCGTAAAAGTCATGTTTCATTGAAATAAGAATTTTTTTTTTAATCACCTGTCTCTCCATAATTCCCCATCCCTTCTCCACGCGCTACATTCTACAAAGTCTATACTTTCTTGAGTAAGTAACGAATTGTCCTCTTATCTATAGACAGTTGATTTTTCCAACATTTTTTTAATGTCACCAAGTTAAGTTAACTGAGCTTACAATTTGCATTAGCTTTCTCTTTAAATACTGCAACTACACCCTGACCTAGTCACAAATCTACCGATCCAGACATCTATGTATAGGGGACTGGTATGACGCGACTGCTAGCGCTTGCTAAGGATAATTTCCATGGCATGGGTTCGGATCCTTGCTATTGGAAGCATTAGGCTCCGTTCCAGCAAAGCTAGTGCCAAAAACTTTGCACTGGCAACAGCCACTGTGCTTTAAGTCAATATAAAAAAAAAATAAACAAAGCAAAATTTACCTATGTCTGCATCTACTACCCCCACCCCCCCAATCTCTCTCTCCTGCTCTATCTATCTATCTATCTATCAGTCTATCTATCTATCTAACTATCTATCTATCTATCTATCTATCTATCTATCTATCTATCTATCTATCCATCTGTCTGTCTGTCTGTCTGTCTGTCTGTCTGTTTGTCTGTCTGTCTGTCTGTCTGTCTGTCTGTCTGTCTGTCTGTCTGTCTGTCTGTCTGTCTGTCTGTCTGTCTATCTATCTTTTTATTTTTTTTTATATTACACATCTATTTACTCATCCACTCATATGATAATATATACTCTATATATTGCGATGTTATGTGTTGTCCTTGTCATTTTTTTTTTTAAATAAAGCCTTAAGGCAAAAAATTTTTACGTATATTCTGTGCTGCTCAAATTTGTTTCAATATGTCTTTAGTTGGTGTTTGTATTCTTTAACATTATTAATTTAATTTCCTTGATTTTTCAGACACATCCACTCATCTAAACCCAGAGCATAACTATGTCCGTCTCTCCACCTAGTACTACGTAACCCACTAGGGTGTTATAAACTTTTTCTTTTTTTTTCTTTTTGATCTCTGCACTCTTCTCTCTATAAAGTCAATCAATGAGATTCATGTCCGCCCTCTCTTCCCCTTCAGATACGCAGGCAGCAGCAGCAGCAGCAGAGCTGGAATCAGGCGTGGAAAACTCTCGCTCCGCTAGGTCAATAGCCAGCTCCAAATCTGGTCAGCTAGTCAGTAAATCTCAGCATGCACACAGCAATATTCGCGAAAGTGGTGATAGCAGCAGCAGCAGCGGTAGCAGCAGCATTAGAGAGTCAGCGCAGGCCTACAGCCTGTCTAAGCGAGCCGTTAAAATTTCTAAGCGCGGCGCTCCTAGATTCGTGGGCAAAAGGCAAGCGCCCAGATTCGTGGGTAAAAGGCAAGCGCCCAGGTTCGTGGGCAAAAGGCAAGCGCCCAGATTCGTAGGCAAAAGGCAAGCGCCCAGATTCGTGGGTAAAAGGCAAGCGCCGAGATTCGTGGGCAAAAGGCAAGCGCCCAGATTCGTAGGTAAGCGATATTACGGTCCCAGTATCGCTGAGATGTTAGAGGAAAGGCCTGAAAGATCAAGTTTTGTCCTCAAGAAAAGCTGGTCGCCAATAGTCGATGAACTTGAGTATGGAGAAAAACGCCAAGCACCGCCTAGGTTTGTCGGTAAGAGACAGAACGCGCCAAGATTTGTGGGTAAACGACTGTATTTTGGGGATGATGACGAGCTGGACAGCCTTGCTGACAAGAGGCAAAATTCTAAGCGGCCGATTGATGAGCCTTACGTCTCCACCGAAGAGATTATCGAGACGTATAGAAAAAACGATCCTTATTTTATGGGTAAACGTGACTTAGGTGCAGTGGAAGAAAGCAGTGATGAAGATGCTACATATAATGATGTCTACAGTTTGGATGAAGATGCTTCAATTGATTTTGACAAAAGAGGCTCCCCACGTTTTGTTGGCAAACGAGGTGCCCCACGATTTGTAGGCAAAAGAGTTGCCCCACGATTTGTAGGCAAAAGAGTTGCCCCACGTTTTGTGGGCAAAAGAGGTGTCCCGCGTTTTGTGGGCAAAAGAGGTTCCCCACGTTTTGTGAGCAAAAGAGGTGCCCCACGTTTTGTAGGCAAAAGAGGTGCTCCACGCTTTGTAGGCAAAAGAGGTGCTCCACGCTTTGTGGGCAAAAGAGGTGCCCCACGTTTTGTAGGCAAAAGAGGCGCCCCACGCTTTGTAGGCAAAAGAGGTGCTCCACGCTTTGTGGGCAAACGGGGAGCCCCAAGGTTTGTAGGAAAAAGAGACTTCGATGTTTTGACTGAGATTGTTCAAAATGGTGGCTTAGATGGTGATAAAAGCAATACGGGTTTTGGAGACGATACGGTCAGACTTATCTTGGAAGACTTACCGCTCCTTACGAACAGCGTTGGTGATGGTGACGAAGTCTTGTTTTCCAGTGACTCCGATAACCTTGAGTCTGAACTTTCCTCGGATTCGGCCTACAATGGTAGCCCTAGGTTAGCAGAGAACAATATAAAAGATATCATGGCCATATTGGAAGAGAAGGAAGAATCTCCCGATGAAGCCAATGCCTTCACCGTGGACGATAACATAGCTGAACCTATCGACAGCGGGGAAGATGTTGATGGAAGTGTTCCTTTAGCCTCGACCAATCAGCAAGCGCGTAGATAGCGTCTTGCTCAAATGGGCGTGTCCTGCGGGATAAATCTCCACCCCTTGCAATAAAATATAAAATAAAGGGATATAATTAACTGTTTAGCTTCATCTCTTATAACGAGCCTTTGTTTTAATTTATTCTAAATTAAAGCCGACCTTTTTAGATGAGACCAAACAAATAGACTAAAACGATTTTGCAAACCCTGAAAGGTAAATTGGAACTGCAAAGATGAGACAGCCTCTCTTTAGAGCGAAACTTTTCTTTTTCATTTGTCACTCATAGAGGAACTTTAGAGGGAAACATATATTTGAAAAAAAAACAAATCAAATTTATGTTCTTAAGTTTGTGTTTTTGTGTCAGTGAAAATTATGCAGTGTGCTGCTAGCAATAGACAGTGTCTGGTACTTTTGTTAAAGCCGCCTTTGTGTCTTGCGTTAATTTATTGATAAACCAATAAATTTTACACCCCAAATGTGAAATTGTCTCCCTTGTATGAGGTCTCCGGATTTTTTTCCCTTGCAGTAAAAATGCACTCACAAAAAAAAAAATAATAATTCGGGATAGAGAAAGCAAGAAATAATGATAAATTATTTTTGGTAAACTGCTAAAGAAATATTATATGTTCATAAATCTAGGAATTACAAATTTGGGAACAAGAAGAGAAAAAAAGAGAGCAGAAAATTTGAATCAGAAGATGAAAGTGGCAATCGCGAAATTAATGACGGATATTATTGATGAGAATCTTATGAACAGGATATTAAATCATTGATTATAATCATATTGTCGTGGTGATAATGATGATGATGATGATGATGATGATGATGATGATGATGATGATGATGATGATGATGATGATGATGATGATGATG
>BLXT01001882.1:883766-894201 GCA_019648995.1 Plakobranchus ocellatus
GGAGGAGGAGGAGGAGGAAGAAGAAGAGGATGATAAACAAAAGGTGATGGTGATAAAGATTAGCATTATCCATTGTAGGCACATCAATCGTGTGATCACAAAGACAGGTTGCAGCTGCTATGGTTATAGTGAAATCAACTACTTTGGCCATCTTTATCTTGGAAAATTGTTTTTTCAAGAAAACAAAGTATAGATTTTTTCAAGTTCCAAACATTCTGGGTTTATGAATCTCTATAGAAATCTAGCACCTCAAGTGTTCTTGAAAGCGGGTCTGGCACTAAAGAATTCTTCAGAAGATCACGTTGTTTAAGAGATTCTGATATTATAAATACAAACAAATAATAGAACGTAGACTTCTATCTGGTGCGCAATTAAAAATTATGATTACAACTCTGACCGCTTCAAAAGATGCGCAGCCTCGGGCCCTCAAAATGATATCCAGAAGAAGGCTGATTGAATTATTAGGTTCAACAGTAGTTTATTTAGAGAGCAACACAGTATAAAGGTTCACTTAGTGCATAATGGTCTAGAATGATTGAATGATAGCTTGAAATGGGCAACATTAACACAACCTTGATTTTTGAGGATTCTTCTCGGCCCTTACTTTCACTTTTGATTTTTTGTTGTGAGGTATGTGTACGTCTTTCTCATTTCTTCAGTCTGTGCTAGTAGAGGTGTTTTGTTGCGACTCTATGCCCTGAGTATTAAGAGATAATGACAATGTACTTTATATCGAGACGTTGAGTTTGTTTGCTTTCCCAGCAACAGCAGCAGCGGCAGCAGCAACAGCAGCGATAGCAACAACGGTGACGGCATAATAGCAGTGAAGCCGACGGTAAAAACAACAGTAGGGGCACAACTATGCCAGCGCCATTGATGGCGAAAGCAGCGCTAGCAGCTCCAATAACGGTAACTGCAGCATCACCGGAAGGGGCGGCAACTACACCAGTGACGGCGAAAGCAGCGCTAGCAGCTCCAATAACGGTAACTGCAGCATCACCGGCAGGGGCGGCAACTACTTCAGTGACGGCGAAAGCAGCGCTAGCAGCTCCAATAACGGTAACTGCAGCATCACCGGCAGGGGCGGCAACTAAAGCAGCGACAGCTGCTGCCAGAGCGGTGGGAGACAGTTGGGGAGACAGTGCTTCGCTTGCCAGCCTACCTACTGTGACAGAGAGCGCTATTTTGCAGGCTAGTGCAATCAGTCTAGCAGCTAGTGTGGCTTCGGCTGTGTTATGACAGGGGCTGTGATTTGCACCTAGTATCAAACTCAAGGTATATTCTACTCTATCTAAAGCCCTAAAAGTTCTATTGCTGCCATGTAACTGTAAGATTTGAAGAAGTATAATTTCAGTGTATTTACTTTGGAAGCATTGTGATTGGCAAGATAACGAACAGATTTTTTTAAAACCGCAATGTGGCACTCATGAAAAGTACAAAATTACGCATGTGCATATCTTGAATAATTTTTTTCTCGCTTTCTCAAGATTGTAAAGTGCGTGATATTTTGACTTGATCAAAACTATGTTAAAATAACACTTTAACACCTGCTTTTTCAATGCCCTGTACAGAGCCCGTGGCGAGATCTCAGCCCCTGGGCAAAGTGGCGCCTAACAGGAGCGCACTGAGCATGGGCGTGGCCTCTTCACCACTACAGGGCGATCAGGGAGAGGAGCCGCTAAGGTATCTTAAAACAGCTGGCTCCAGCTATAGCGGAGAGAAGACTTCAAACTTAGCCTCATCTCAAGTTGGGGAAGGTCATGCAGAAACATCCGGGTCACAAGGTATCTCTCGAGGACACACGGTGGTGAAAAGATTTACAGAGTTTGTCGGCAAACGCGACCAACTTATGAGACAGCACAAACAAGAGGCTGCAAGCAACAACATGGCGGCTTGGGATGGGGATCTAGAAGATAAGATACATGACATGATGAGGCTCTACGTCCATGAGATGAGGCAGAAAGCTGACAGAGATGGATTAATGCAAGCCTTACACCTGAGCGCGGGCGGGGATCATGGACCTCAGCTGAGACATATACTGCAAGCCGGGAATTTGGGAAGAAACAGCAAAGTTTTTCCTTCTTGGCTTGATGAAAACAGACAAAGCCAAACTGAGGAGCTATCTCAGGCATCCCATTTCCCCGCCCAGCCCGACCAGGCCCGAAGTATGAAGAGATATGCCGAGTTTCTCGGGAAGCGATCTGAAGGCCCAGCAGAAGATAATCTCTCCGCCATCTTGAGGAGTGAGAAAAACTTAGGCCAGCTGTTGGCGCAGGGACTTTGAGGACAACAATTCTCTCTCTTGAACAGGATGTCCATTATGAATCTACAACACTATCGGTAGAGGAGAGACTCAATGTGCTCAATCCTGAAGAAAACAGCCTTCAGATAGTATGAGTAGGGACGATTATATTTTAAAAATAGGAATAGAAATACTCTCTTCTGTAGCGATTCTTTGAAGGGTTAATGGAAGAGATGGGTAAAAATAACATCGTGGGACGTTTTTAGAAACGATAACAAACATGGGCAAAAGTTAGTATTGTACGCGAATATGTTCTAGACTTGATGAAAAATGTGTATGAATGAGCTTGCTTGTAACATGGAATATAATAAGGAGAAGCAGTACAAAAATTGTATGTCTTAAAACAAATGCTGTCAGTTTTGAGAAGCAATCCACATTAAAAAAAAAATCTATAAGATAAAATGTTGAGTTTCAAATTAGAAAGAGATATTTAAGAAATGTTGCATTTTCGTTTAAACTACATATTAAAATTTAGCAAATCTACATTATAAGGAGGACACACTTATTTTAAAAAATAGCTTTCTATCTATTGCCATTAACTTCCTTTTATAAAATTGGTCGGTCGCAACAATTTTTAAAAAGTAAAAGGATCCTCAACATTCAAATGAGAAAAGATTTTAGATATCGCAGGTAACTTTACAAAAACTTAAAACAAAAACAAAAAACTTCTCATTCCATTTTAATATTAAAAACCATTCCAGAGATTACTGTGTAGAGAACTTAGCCTGCCCTAGTAAAACAAATTGTTATGAACTCTGTGAAGTATACACATTTTATGGCTTGTTTGCTTAAATCTTTTATCGCTTCAAAGAAAAATAAAAATTTACAGAAATCTAATGCTGGCGGGTTTGAAGTCTTCACTTCCCATCAATTATACCATCATGCAGAATAGTCTTTCCACTGAACATTTGACCTTTGCAGTACCATTTTCATGGTCCTTTCCCCATATTTGACTTGCTGTACCTCGATCTAAACTAGACTCACATCATCTCTTCATCACCATGTGACAAGATCATTACATATGATTACGTGTATATTTGATCAGTACTGCCTCTTAGTCTTATCTTCATCATTCATCTCTTTCTATAAGCTGTCCTATCTGCTACCACTTTTGTGTGCAGTCTGTGCATTTTTCAGCAGTCACAATGTTAATCTCCCTCATCTATAATTGTTGGGTTTTTTTTTTGCTAATCGTCAGGATGCTGAAATTCTAACCAAAGTTCTTTTGGTAAAACATTCTGATGTGTTTTATTCATGGTAAATCTATGAAATGTAAAACAATGTGTTGAAACATTTTCATAATAGTTCCGAAATGGCTCTGCCAAACTGATATCAAGGAAGGCATAACAAGCCTTGAAGCTCTTTGATATACACTGCCATCGATATATAGAGGGTTGTCACAGTAAAACTGGGGGGATCTCAGAAGGAGAAATAATGAGCTGCCAAAAGGTCCACACCACAGCACAGAGTTACAGGTGTTTCAAAACACAGACAATTGGGTCTAAACCATTCAATGGTTGTTTCTAAGGCAGAGAAGAGAGAACCGTATTGTTGGGAAATGCTACCTTTAGTGCATTTCATTTTCAAGGTGAATTTAGCCCATCTTATTCTTAAGTAGATGATGAAAAACATCATGCCATCGATGTATGCATGTATATATTTAGCTTGTATAAATTTTTAAGACATAAGAATTGAAAGTGATACAGAGATACAAAGTCTCCGTTCAGTGTCAAGTGTGCAGGATAACTGTGGGAGCCTGAAGCTCCACCCACAGGATCTCGACCAGGTTCTGGTTTCCACCGGCTCAGTCTCATGTCACTGTGGATGGAAATGTAAAGATCTGAGGAAATCCAGCACAACTTGCCGGCACTGTTTTGTGCTAGTGGATCTTTGTAAAGTCACAGTATCGGTTTTTCATTGGCCGCCACTGGCACTTTCAAATTTAATAGAAGATCTAATTATGATACCAACACAATGCACACAAATGAAGGACGATTACGATATATCCAAAACCTCATCATGCATATCCTACCATTTGTGCAGGGTTTCCTAAACCTTATGTTGGCCGAATCTACCTAGAACACAAGCAGGTCAAACACATTACAATAAACATGCAAAAATACCCAAAAGGAGAAAAAAACACTTGAGAATTATTTTATTTCAAATAATATCATAAGAAAACATAAAGATTTAAGTTTGTACAAATTAAACCAAAGAATGGTGTACAAATGGTGTTAGAGTAAAACCAAACACTGGTGTACAACTATAATCAGGTGAACCACAGAGTAGAGTGTATATATTCATGTATAACTGAAGAATAATGCACAAGTGAACAAAAGAATGGTGCACGAGTAAAACCAAAGAAAAAGAACAAAACTGGCAAAAAAAAAGCCAAAAGGTTTCCAGGCAAAGCAAGGCTTTTCTCAATCAGCTGTTGGAATGCCTTGTTTTGTGAAATTCAGACAGCAATAAGTTTTAATGAACAGTCCTCAACTAAAACAGACAGCTGTCAGCTTCATAGTCTTGTTTATCAAAGACAGACTTCTAACTGCTTCACTCCAAAAGGCATTTTTCGGAATTGGTCCTAGATTTCTTCAAAAAAAGTGATCTTTTATATCATTGGCACTGGTTTGCAAAAGCATGATAAAAATACAGTAGAATCCCTTTGAACAGGAAATGGATCAAATTGAAATTGATGTTGAAACCAAAAAGAATATTGGGGCCAGAAAGATATATAATCTTTATTTTATACCTCTGTAAAATGAAAATCTACTTTAACCAAAGTACAGGTTTGGCTCAAATAATTATCAGCTAACAGGATTCCACTGTATAAAATATCACAATAACAATGATTAATATAATAAAACAATAATCTCTGTTTCAAGAAAACAACAAAATGTTCTGACAAAAAAAAAAAAAAAAAATCCTTTTTTTTGAAAAAGATCAGCTGCAACGATGTGATAGCGTTAACATACTGCACTGAACTTCATTTGGTCGCGTCAAAATAGAAGTGCAACATTTTGCGTCAGGAAGCAATATAGTAGATAGAAACAATTGTCAGAATCTACAACAAACATCAGGAACCAATATAGTAGATAGAAAAAATTGTCATAATCCACAACAAACATCAGGAACCAATATAATAGATAGAAACAATTTGTCATAATCTACAACAAACATCAGGAACCAATATAGTAGATAGAAAAAATTGTCATAATCCACAACAAACATCAGGAACCAATATAGTAGATAGAAACAATTGACAGAATCTACAATAAACATCAGGAACCAATATAGTAGATAGAAAAAATTGACAGAATCTACAACAAACATCAGGAACCAATATAGTAGATAGAAAAAATTGACAGAATCTACAACGAACATCAGGAACCAATATAGTACTCAGAATCTACAACAAACATAACATTACAAACTGTACACTTGTTTTATATGGAAAAGGCAGAATTTGGCGGACATGGTTGGAATTGCACCTTTTTGCAGCCTTTTTTCAATCACAACAATAACAAGTTTTAGCAGACTATTTGACTGCAATAACTTATAAGGAGTTAGTGTCACACTTTGATATCATCACTGGATGGACAGAATGACATAACTAAGCCTTACGCCAAAATTCAATTTTAGTATGACTGCATTTCGCAGCCTAGGAGGTTTCAGAAGATCTTCAAATTCTAGACATGTGCAGACACAAATTCATTAGGACATGTCATCGTCAAATGGAAACTGGTATTCTAAAAAAGAACAAACACAGAGTTTACTTCATATCTTAAAAAAAAAAAAAAAAACGAGTTGTTTATGTTTGCTCAGTGATGATGTGTCTCTTGACATATAGTTATACACACAGATATTCAAATCATCTATGAACTTTATACATTCTGACAAAATCTAATTACATGTTCTCAATTTATAACTAAAAAACCAAACAAACGTTGTGAAAAGGAACAAAAAATTTTATGGAACTGACTGAGAAAGTAGAGCAAACTGCTACTAGCGTGCTGGCCCAAAAACAGATTTTGTTGACATCAAAAAATCATACAAATACAGTTGAACTCGGTATCAATTACAACATTTACCTTCAAGTATCTTCAAAGAAAGGGTCACTTGTTTTTACCACAAAAAGGGATTCAAGAAGTTATTATTTTACTGAATGGGAGGTAAACGCTGGCTGGCAACACCAATAATTTCCATGCTTGTCTCCCCGATTGAAGTACAGTAGCAAAATAATAACAATGATAAGTAAACAAGTGCCATAGAGCTAGAAAGTCTGGGTATTATCACAAAGACTGAGATCACACTGTTTGAGAGCTCAAATTCATGAATCTGGACTGGCTTTTTGTAATCTATAGAACAAGAGATAGCCTAAAATACAGGCCCCTACCATTCAGGCATGCAGTTATGGTAGAGAATGCCTATTGCATATCATATAACTATATAATAGAGATGGGAAGGGGAGGGAGGGTAATGGATGTCAGTGGTCAGTCAGCGGTCATTGGCCAAATGCTGGGCTTGGCTTGTTCATCTAAGCACTAGGAGGATGATAAACCACCCCCTCTCTCTCTCTCTCGCCACCCCCAGGCCCAAATGGCACTACCTTATCATGTCCTGAGATAAGGTGAGTTTCGAAGGTTTCTGCTGCATTTAAGACAGCATTGCCTAACACAAAGCATGCGCCACACACAGCTTTCTCGCTCCACATGCTGGGTAACCACAGGCTGAGCTTGAAGGGTTAAGATAGTCTAGATCTACGAGTATGAGCTGATCACACTGTGTATGGCTATGGGGGAAAGGGGTACAGTTAATCTTTAGCTTGAAGGGTTAAGGTGGTCTAGATCTATGAGTATAAGCTGATCACACTGTGTGTGGCTATGGAGGAACGGGGCACAGTTAATCTTTAACTTGAAGGGTTAAGGTGGTCTAGATCTATGAGTATAAGCTGATCACACTGTGTAGAGGCTATGGAGGAAAGAGGCACAGTCATCTTTAGCCTTGATAGACAAGGCACTTAGATCTAAGCTTATGGCAAGTTAAGAAACTTTCGCACTTGAGATCATAGGCAGGGTTTCTTTATTTTTTTTCAACTTCTGGTTTTATTGTGTTCAATAAGGGAAGCAGTTTTGATGCTCATTATTTCAAAATTACAAAATATGGCTTTAAAAATGGAGAAAAACAGAGCTTTTCAAATAGCTCGACACAACAAAAGGTGATGTTATTCAGCTTGCTGTTAAAAATGGGTTCAACTGTATACAGCATAATAAGATTCATGTATTTTCCACAGAGAAGGAAAGCAAAGTTTGACTGAAAGTACACAACAACAGGATAGCATAGTTTGTAACATCTTAACAAGCTTTATCAAGAAGGCATACAATAATACAGAGGTGTTTAACAAAATGGCAAAATGACATGCGCTAGAGAATTGATAAGCAAAATTAGTGGCTTTGTTTCCAGAGAAAAAAGTTGTTAAAATTAGGGTTAAGTGTATGTTCTAACCAAAAGATAAAAAAAAAACCTTTAAAAAATTACTACTACTACTACTACTACTACTACTGCTGCTGCTGCTGCTGCTGCTGCTGCTACTACCACTGCTACTATTAATGATATTAACAATTACTATTACAACAATAAACAAAGCAAGAAGCTTAACGAAAAAGGCAGCTTACAAAAGATTTTTAATTTATTCTCAACTCTGATATAAAGCTCATTTATTCTGATTATTTTGTCTTTCTTGTTTTTTATTCTTTGTACACTCAACATTTGATTTTGTGAATTCAAGTAAACACAGAAAGATGAGGAAATCTTTCATCTCCATAAGTGAAAGACAGGGGAAAAAAAAAGGAAAACGTTTAGGAGTAGAAAGGAATGGAAATATCAATAATATATAGTAATCACAAGTTTGTACAACAAAAGCACATCATTATCACTGAAATCTCAACGGTTATAAAATAAATAAACAAATAAAAATTTAAAAAAACAGTATGGAATGCAAGAGATTTCGTCATTGCAAGCTTGAAAAGATCAATGCAGTAATTTTGTGGCATCAAAATCTACAGACCTAACGGTGGAATATTTATATAAATATCAAAGCTACCTACCAGAACTGCTTCTAATCTGATTATGTAGGGATATTGATCTAAAGAGTCATATTTTTTTTTCTTTTCTTTGCTACAACAATACAATAAAAAAAAATTTCTGACATTCTTTTTCTATGACTTTGCAACTCCCCAGTATAGGCTATTCATTTATATTCTACCCATGTTTGATGGGGCACCAAGAGACACATGCAACAAGGTAATTCACTGCTCACTGCTGTGTTGATTTTTTTTTCCTCACCTCCTCCACCCTCTCAGATAATTTCTGCCTATCAAAACTTTGCTAATATCTACATCTCAAAGAGGGAATTAAAAAAAGGCACACATTTAGTTTGCTTTACCCCCCCCCTCCCCCCCCCCTCAAGCTTTGTACGCATCCAACTTACATGATGTTAAACAAAATATCTTTCAGGCACATGATTTTTTCACAGATTATTTACATTCTATATTTAACCTAGTCTTTACTCTAATGATTTTATCTAACAGACTTGAAGGATATCAACTTTTCCTCAAGACAATTTAGAATGAAATATTAAAAGGGCCAAAGAAGTTCAAGCCACGCTGCTAATGAATCTATAGTTGTGTCCTCTTCTTTCATCTTAACAATATATGCATAAAAGTTACATACTTTTTTTAGAACGTACAAACATGTATAAAATATCTTTTAGCTGATTATACAAAATACAAACAGGAGATAAATGAAAGCACTCTACAAAGTTAAAATACTTTGTCTGCTTTGTTCAAAACAAGAAAAGCAAATATTCCACAAAAAAAGCAACAACAACAAAAAATGTAAAGATTGAACAACAATTCAATGAATTACATCTGCCATGTGAACAATGACACCAAACACCATTAGTTTTTCACAGCTGTGATCTTAAAGCACCACATCCACTGGCATGGCATCTTGTTCACGGGGATCGCTGGGATCTCGATATCCAGACCCTGGGCAGACTGTGTGTGGTAGTTCAGGTTGCCAGGGAACCCGAGCAGTGTGACCACTGTGGCAGGGGAGACCTTTGGCAGGCCCAGGGACAATGTACCAGACCCAGGCCAGTCAAACACGAATGCGTAGACATCTGCTGTACCTCCTGACTTGCTCTTCTTCATTGTGTACCTGGGCAGAGATACGCACAGATCAGACTCATTAAAACCAGTTTGTTAAAATAGAATAATAGATGGCCTGCATCAATACATGAAGTCAAAAAAATGATTCAAAACTTCACATAAATTGTGTCACAAAATTTATTCTTTGGCACGCAGTTTCTAAATGGCTTGTTCCATCACTGTTCAACACTAGCAAAATCAATTTTATCTCCAAGATTATGAATAGAGCAATAATAAACCTACAACCCTATTAAGTTCACTATACAACATACAACAAACATACGTACATTTAATTGTGGTTTGAGATAATTTCAAACGAAAATTTGTGAGGTGAGACCAAAAAAAAAGAGACATTTTGCAGAGGGAACATTTGCAATAAACATTGGTATAGTTATCAGAATAATCAATGATTTACATCCAAATTTTCACCTATCCTTTGAGAGATTCTTGCAATGTTTGGCATTGTTTAAAATTTGTGGTTGGTGATATTTAGGAAGCATGAAACATAATAAATTCCATGACTAATTTTTCTGTAAAAAATCTCATTTTGTGGCAATCGAACATGAGATGATTTTAAAACTCTCGAGAATTCTTGAGTTAAAATGAAAATATGAAAAGATCCAAGTCAGAGCTTATCACCTTAACATACATGAGTCAATGCTATGAAATGCTGTAATCAGACCTGCCAACCCCAAATTGTGCTCACAGGAATATTCACCACTATTCACAGGAATTTAGAGAGTCTCACAGGAATATGCCAGTACAAACAAATATGCATGGATAAACCGTATTACACCTTAATTACAAACTCAACTATAGACATTCCATTAAATTAAAGTGTAATATTAGCGGCTAATTAATGAATTTTCGACTCTAAAAGATGCAAGAAAGTATCTTCCTACTCACTACCATTAGTCCAATA
>BLXT01001882.1:894219-904329 GCA_019648995.1 Plakobranchus ocellatus
GTTGTTACCGGATGAATCGAAAGGTTAAAACGAGATAATTTTTTTTCCTTTCCATCGTCCATCGGGACAACTGAATGGGATTTTAGCGGGGCAGCCCGGAAAACGGAATTTATAGGCATTCACCGGGATTTTTCCCAGCGAAAACAGAAAGTTGGCAGGTCTGTGTAATCTTTCTCCAAACAAAGCCCAGCCAGAGGATATCAACGTGACAGGCATGATCCATGCTATTGGGCAGTATAATATTTCTCTGTATTAGATGCAGCTAGAGAAAATTACCCTCACAGGCAGACGTTATACAGATTTAGAGGTTCACTTAAATTTTAAGATTTTGCGAAACTTCAATCGAATGCTCTAAAAAAAATAATCTACTAAGAAAAGAAGAAAGAGAATGAATTGAAAAAAAAAAAAAAGGAAAAGTTATAATCAAGAACAGAGATGGTGAGGAAAAGACAAAAGCCAGTGGTTTGACTAGAAAACAACACAGCAATCTTATAACCAACCACACTCCTGCCGTGATCGTATCATTTTGGTAGGTCCAGGGTTTGGATGCATAGATGCCTTCTCCATTGACTTTGAGCCAAGTTCCCATCTGTCGCAGTCGCTCCTCATAGATAGGAGTGATGTGCCCATGGCTAGGGGGGCCGACATTCATCAGCATGTTACCTCCACAGCTGCAACAGAGATAAGCATAAAGCTCATAAAGCTCACACTACCACTCATAAATGTGACAACTTAAACTAGCATAACACGTCTACCGCCTCACTTTGTTTTCTCTAACAAAATATAGCTACCCTGCATGGCAAGTACCTGACAGAGCTGATGTAGATATACTTTGCTATAGAGAACAATAAAAGAGTGGTGGTGAACATGTGTTATATACTTGGCTTGTCAGCAGGAGTGCACTTTGAGCCTCAGGGAACTAAGATTTTTTATCACCTATGATTTCTGACACAAGAACAAAATGTTTCATTTTTTTTTTATTGTTTATTAGTTTAATTGGTTGAGCACATGAATAAGACAGTCTCAAAACAATCAATGAAATTTTACAAACATGTCAAAACTAACAGAGAAACAAAGCTTTAGTTTTTTGACATAAAGGTGTTTGAGTAGGTTTTATAGTCTTCTTTCGAAACAGTTCTCCTGCTGGCTCAACATCCAATATTAATGATTAGAATTGACAAAGATTATTATTCTATCTCCAAGTCCCAATGAAACAATCAATATTAATAGATCAAACTGTGGGTTTTTCAACTAAAACTGCAAGAAAAATTCAACAGTAATTAACAGGAAAATTTTGTCTTTCCATTGAAGCAGATTTAATATAAAGCAAGAATATTCGCAGCAAACAATAAAAGTTTGAGAAAACAAATTTAATCAAACATTCAGTTTAAAGAGAAAAACTAAACCCAAATAAGATTAAAGCACCAAGGTTTACAAAAGAAGGAAGTTCAATTGTTTCCCATTCATCCCTAGTGTAAGTGAAAGAGACAGCTGGACAGGTGAAATAACAGCCTTAGCACAATATCAGTAACATTTCATTGATTATTATGTTGTGATTCATTCTTAAAAACCACTAAAGTCAACAGAGAAGCAAAAGGGAATGAAGATAAAGATGTTATCACATCCACCAGTGATGATTACAAATGTATTACACTTATTAACATATACAGAGGGTGCTATCTTTAGGATTTAAAAACTTAATGTTTTAGCTGGCCTCTGGAGTGGCAGGCAGATGCAAGATAAGACACAAGGACGCTGTTATCTTTCAGCAATGTACAACATAGTGATATTTAACTTGTTATCTTCCAGTTATGCAACAGAGTAATATTAAGCAAGAACATTAATCATTAATATCTTCCAACCAAGCTCAACAAAAGCCAAGTAGACAATTTGTTATCTTTTAACAATGCTCAACATAAGGCTAGTAAGCAGAGAATGTTTGGTTATCTTTCAAGTTTTCTCGGCACACGGAGAATACAGAACTTCAAGGGCTCTCAGAGCAAAACAGACAAGCAGCTTCTGACCAACTGAGTGAAAAGGAATGTTATTGTTTCTTGCATGCTACAGATTTCTACTGTATGGATATGAATCTGAACTGTAAGAAGAATTAAACAGGAAGAAATCAGCGAGATAGCAAATAGATAGAGATAGAGAGAGAGAAAGGGAGAGGGAGAGAAAGAGAGAGAAAGAGAGAGAGAAAGCGAGAGAGAATAAAAGGGAGAGAGAGAGAGAGAGAGAAAGGGAGAGAGAGAGAGATAGAGAAAGAAAGAGTGAAAGAGAAAGAAAGGAAGCTCTATATCTATGAGCTTCTCATCCAGGGATAGAGTACAGAAATCAAACCAATTACCAATCAAACCTTTAAGCAGTAAGCACTATCAAAATTCTATCAGAGGGAAAGTCAGCAAACATGAGGGGGAAAAAAATTGTAGTTTATTTTCTGAGTGCAGAGATATCTCAAAGTCCAAAAAAATATATGAAAAAAAAAGACACACGTTATAGAAGAAAGAAGAGGGAAAGAAATCAATAAGAGAAGATTCTCTATTCCTAAAAAATGCCTGTGAGGTCGAGAAAATGTGCACATTAAAATCTACACAACAAATTGAGACCTGGTTGAGAGAGATACAGTCACTAACATTAAGGCGCAAGAGATTTGATGATGACGATACTATGTATGATTTCTACCAGTATGCAGCTAGGGATATTCATAATAATCAAGACTAGGTCTTGCTCTGTTGCCAAGTTGTCTGAATTCTTACCTCACTGTCGTGACAAAGGTTTGAAGCAGCTCCTCTATAGTGAGATAGTCTTCCAGCTTGGCATTTCTCCGGAATCCCCATGAGTACTTGTCGATGGTCATGGCATTGACCCACTTGTGCTTCTGGAGAACACCTGCACGTTACACAAAGCCAGTTTTAAGCAAAATAACGTTGTTGCATTTTTTATTTTCTTTTAATCCCACCCCAATAGATCAAGAGACAAAAATTCTCATGGTCTTACTATCTCCTCCTTTCTATCCTCAATACAAACTACTACATTTCCAAAGTATTATGGGTCTTCCATACCTTATTATACAAAAAACCAACCCTCTCTACTTTATGTTATTTTTTTGCTAGTATGTGACGAATAAAATATTTCAGGAAAATCTGCAAGAAATGCTTCCACATACTAGAAGACTGAAACAAAAATGTTGCTTTAAAGAAATACTAGGAAAGCATAATAAACAAGAAAACTTATTTACTGACAAATAGAAGGAAAGAAATGGGACAACACAAAACTTTCCATATATGCACAATTTCAAATAAGTGAGATCAATATAAGAGGAATGCATTGTCAGTCAAAAGATATTATACAAGAGCATGCATATATTTAGTAGACCAAAGAGAGCCTGTTTATGCTTAGGATTAATTTCACTTCAACATTTCTGTCATAAGCAAACGAAAAAGGTCTTGAAAAGGTAAAAAGACAATATATAGGCACTAATTTATCTTTTCCTGTACCAATAATAATACAAGCAGTTACCTGGATTGAATCTGTCCCCACAGGTGTAGACTCCTCCATGCTTACACTGAACACCCTTGCCCCATCTGTCATTCACCACCACAGTGTCTTTTACCGGACTGGAAGGAAGGAAGAAACAAAATATAGCTTTTGCTTAGCATTTGTGAACAATCACCACAAAAATGAGGCTTTTCACAGGGAAAAATCAGCTCTGCTCCATGAGGATTAATAACCATATATTTTACATTGTATCAAATTTTACAAGACTCTCCCAAAGGTGATGAGTAAACTTGGATGCAACAAGCAATGATTCTGACAACTATACCAATTTTTTCACATACGTTCCTGCCATAAAACACTCCTTATTTTGTGGTGTCACTACCCACACAGCTTGTCGATTTCTGTTTCAAAAGACAAGTGTAAAGCAAGTAGAAGGAGTATGGAGTTGAATTAAAAAATTAAAACACAATTGTTACCTGGTTGCCATTTTCTTGCCAAGCTTCTGATACTTGAAGAGCTCATTAATACAATTGTTGGTTTGTCTTAAATCATGGTTTGATCAGTGGTACTGAAACACTCAATATTTGTTGTTGGTTTGGGGTTTTTTGTTTTACCATCAAACACGCTTACCGCACTGGTTCCTCATCAACTTCTAATGCTGGCAAGGGTATATTTTATAACTACTTTTTCATACTAGGCAGGATCTAACATGTTGGAAGCAGCAGAAAACACTTTGGGGAATCCCAGACCGTATGCTATGATGACTAATAAGAGATGTTGGCCTATGCTTCCAGTGTTTTGCTTTACATAAGAAAAGGATAAGATATAGCTTCACCTCCACAATTTACAATAGAAATGTTTTTTATTTGACACCTAATTTCTATATTTACTTTAAATAACTACTGACAAACGCAAAAATGATTTCATCTAAATACAACATGTTCTTTTAAGACCTGGCCTGTTTTTTTTACTTACCTGTCATTATACAGCCAGGCCAGATATTCCTTTGATTTCCAGTATGTGTCATTGGCCTCCCAGTCTCCGTCAGACCAAACCACTTCTGGCTTGTATGTATTTACAATCTCGTACAATTCTGGCAAAGTCTTTTGCTGGTTAAAAAAAGAAAAATTATAATTTAGAATGTTATAATACAAGTAGTATAAACTATAAAGAGTGCGCACATGCAAACAATTTTCATTTCTCCGTCTAGCATACAAACTGCTCCTAATGGGTTGTCAGACCTTTCATTTCCAAAGCAAATTTTATTTACGCTTCAATATCCACCTGAAGAACCCAATTTAATTCATTTCTAGGTGTTTGAATTGTTACTATCAATTTGAAAGCAAGGCAAATTTATTCTGTCCACAAGATTTTGTTACAGTAGAAGTCTTGTTGTAAAAATATTGTTAGAACTGAGTTCAGTGATGTTGTCCATATCCAATCGATTCGAGACCCTTTTGCTTATAAACACTTTTTACATTCCCCTCTGTGATAAAGCAAAATATGTTTTGAAAACAAAATTGAATTACGCTTGCAAAGATTAAAACTGACCAATTAGGAGTTATGTGCTTCTCACATTATGTAGAGGTTTTAAGCCTAATGACTGCTTAATATAGTTTTAATTTACAGCAATATTGCAATAATTTAATGAAACTTTCCCTCAAGTTTCAAGTCAGCATATACATTTAAACTAAATGTGGGCCCTGCATTTTTGCCACTCACATTTACAAAATTCTGTGTCTTGAAGCCTGATTGTTTGTCGGCAAGATACAGGGGGTGAAACCATTCAAACATAGAATGGTAGAGGCCAAACTTCAAGTTTGTCCTTTGTCTTGTGGCATTCATCAGCTGACCTGCCGTGGTGAGAGAAAGGTAATATTGATTAATTTATAAGCAAACAATTTTTTAAAAAGATATCCATCTTAACAAAATGTCTACTTATATTGGATATTTTTTAAATCTTTAATCATTTTGGGAGAAAAGTTGAGCTTTGTGATCCTAAATTTTTACATGACAAAATATATCAATCCTGGATCAATAGCTTTTACTTTTATAAAATTAGATCTTTAGATCTAAATTCCAATTCAGTTGCCCTTGTTGATGGTTGAAGTCTATTATTTTATGATAAGTTAACTTACAAAAACATAAAAGAATACAAAAAAAATAGCATGGGTATCCACTAGAAGCCTTAAAAATCAAGGTCAGATACGGTTCCATTTTTGTGAAACTTGCCTTACCAACAATATCTATATTTGGCCCAACATCCACAGAGTTCCAGCTGAAGGAATACTTGGAAGGCCAATTAGTATAGCCTTCATGATGCTTGCTCACAAACACAATGTATCTAAAAAATAGCATGATAAAAAGCGGTTCATTTAGTTTTTATCATAACAAATATGATTTATTATAATCTTGACCTTTACTGCAAATCATTTGTTCTTCGAGGACAAAATATAAAGATGAAAACTTGCAATAATAATAAGGCATAAACAGCATCTAGTTTGCTTGGTGGATCCAAGGTTAGTAGCAGCAGATTCAGGACAAGTGTAAAATTGAAGCCTACAAATCAGTTTCTGCCTTACATTAGGTTACAACTCAGTGGAAGATCAAAACTGTGGCCTTTTCAGCCAGGTCAGGTTTTGGGTGAAATTTTGATCTGTGATGAGATCATTCATTATAATAGAAGTGTTCAAGGGGCTTTTTTCTTCTTAAAATATTTGGAAGCCAATGATAATGTATGAGCTAGAGTTCTAGGGCAATATTAATAGTTCTAGGCATGGCAGAATGGCATGCTTATTTTCAGAAATTAGGTCTTAAATTTAACCTCTCAATCCCTGTAAGCATTTAAAAGTTTATAGTTTAAACTTAAAGTGAATTTAATTCCTTTGTACAGAAAAGCTGTGGAATTTGACTACAATTAGATCTAGATAGGCTTTTAGGAATGTTTGTTTGTGCGCCCTTTTGAAAATAGACATTGGTTTTTTTCCAATCTACCCTGAAATCTTCTCTGTAAAAAAAAAAATTAATTAATTCAACTGAGGCCGATACATCTAGTCTTTAGAGACTGACATGTCTCACATTTGCTCCTTAGATAATTGTAGGAGGAACAGCATAAATTTTAGTATTTTTAAAGAAAAATGATTGATGCATTTTAACATTATTGGGCAGATGGTCAATAATAATTAATATAATTGAATAATACAATACCATTTTCTCAATGCAAAGACCTATAATTAAAAAATAAATTATAAGTTGCAAGCTGCGGAAAATTAAAATTATCTGCAATAGGTCGGTGGCACACAGAGAAAGTCATACATTATACACCACTCGCAATAATACAAGCCACTCGCTGCACTTTCAATTTCCATACGCCGCTTTCAAGAGGAAAATAAAATTATAGGTTATTGTCATATGCCGTTCTTTCAACAATAAAAGTCATACGTCGTATGACTTTTGCAACCAGTCAAACAGAATGTACACATGTGGGTCAATGCTGGCAAAAAAAGTATGGCTGACATCGAGATGGTGATTTTTCTGTGGTGGTTACATAGGAAGTATTATCGAAGAAAAAATAAAAAGAGCTCAATGTTTGTCAAACCTATTTATGCCTCACGTGAAGTAGAAGGCGAATATCATACATTGTTTAAAGAAATTATCAAGGATGACGAAAAATTTTTCAATTACACAAGAATGTCACAGCGCTCATTCTTCGAGCTTTTGACAATTGTAGAACCTCACATTTCACCCGGTTGGAAAATGTTCACAGTCTGCCGATGAACAACGTCACATGACCGTGTCGGTTAGGGTAGCGGCAAACGGCGAATGACGAATGGCTTTTTTTATGTGACTGAAATTTAGGTACGTTTGCATCATACGCGTACAGCATATGGAATATGGATCTCCTGTGTGACGCTCGATTCATTCCATATAATGTTCATTAGCGTCGAGTGACGAATAACGTATGGCGAGCGACGAGTGACTTTCTCTGTGTGACGCAGGGCTTATAAGTCTTCTTGCATTGCCTGGGATTGGCATTTATAAAGCAATAGGTCTTTGAGTTACAGGTTCAAGCTTCAACACATTTTAAAACCTAATATATAGTTAGTCATAATATTTCGAAGGACAATGATCCCAAAGAATGGCCATCTCTATATGCTTGCTCTATTGCAATTTATATATAAGTATATAAAAAAATGAAGGTAAGAGAAGAAAAGATTGAAATCACAGTTGATATGATGAAAGCTATGATAGTTTTTTCATGTTGGTGATTATAGCTAGATGCCTTCAATGGACCATTGGAACAAAATAAAAATTTCATCCCTTTTGAATGGCAATACACAGCATATTTTTGTTTGTTACTCTATCAGTCAAAAGTGATGTTAACAGTAAGAACTATAAAGAAAAGGGACACTAAATTTTCAAAATCAAAAAAATAAATCTCCTTTTTACTTGTCAAAGGTATGATGTCTTTTACTTGAATATTAAAATAATTTCAGATAAAATTGTAAATTTATAAATGCTCACACTGCATTAAAGAATTCTTGATTTTGATTGTTTTTAAAAGTCAATGCTTTTGTGAGGCTACAAAGCTTAAGAAATTCAAGGTCGTGGTGAGCGAAAATCTGACTTTGGACGGGCAATTCCCAGCTCTGTAAAAAGTTCCTAATTTTTTCCAACAAAGTCCTCACAATGCCCATTCAAGAAGAGTAAATTTATAAAAGCTAGACTGCTGACCAACCTGTCATATTACAGTAAGAGATCACAATGCATTTTATAAAATTAATTGCTGAAACAGATCTGGTTAAAATAAAAACTTGGTTGCAATTACCCAAGATGGTGATTTGAGCTTAACATTTTTTTTTTTTTTTTTAAGACAAAATTATTTGTAAGTTGACAATTGTTGGTAAAATTGCCTTCATTTCATAATCGAAATGGATTATGAGTGCATAATCTGTAGTCTTTCCCTATTTCCAAATAAACTTCAAAAGCTTCATTGCTAATAGATCTGTTGGTAAGAACTTACTTGGCTCCTGAGCTATTGAATATATCCGCCCATTGAGATGCTTGTTGGAAAAACTCGGCACTGAATTGGTTAGCAAAGTCAGCATACGTAAAGTCAGGTTTGTAGTTCTGTTTCATAAATTCAACAATTGCAGGTGTTGGGTTGCCTTTCCAATCATACCAGAACCACTCAGATGAAAAGCTAGGCACAGAAAATACACCCCAATGTATAAAAATCCCCAGCTTTGCTTCATCATACCAGCTCGGAATGGGCCTGCTGTCTAGAGACGCCCATGTTGGTTGATAAGGAGGTGCAGACTTGCTCGTCGCGATTTGGCACATTATAAAACATAACCAAACAATATACCGCACCATTGTGACCATCTTTACTTTCTATACCTTATAGATGTAACTTAACTTCTAACTAACACAAAAATGATTTCTTGTGTTATGCAGCTAATCGAATTTAGATTTATGGGCAGTCTGGATCGAGATCAATACTCCTAAGATTCTCTATCCACTGTTTTCTTTTATGTGAAGCGATCATGTGACTTTTTGTCACGTGATTCTTAAAAAAAAAAACCGGGAGGAGAAAAAGAACAGAGATGGGTGGGTCAATAAAATGTCAGTTGACTTATCTCTTTCACGTTTTACGTCGCATATGCTTTTCTCTTTCAAACATTTTTTAAAATCATTTTAGTGAAAATAATAAAAAGTTGTCCAATGTCTTAATAATTGAATGCATGCATACCTGTCAGTCCCAGAAAATGCATATTAGACGAAAGGAAAGGGGAGAAATTATACTGCATGTTAAGACTAATGTAGTCATGTTTTTATGTTCGCTGAGTAGAGTTGAATGTTTGGTGTGTGTGTGTGTTGTGATTGGTAGTTCAGACCTCGTGACAACACAAGCAGGATCTACAGATCGGCGGGGCTTTGGCTGGGACAGACACTTCGATTTTATCACTCGCACTGTGCAGTCACTAAACGGTCCTGGCGCCAGAGGTAGCGGATTCGTTGACTGCAGGGAGGCTAAATCTTAACCTTCTGCCACCTGAGTGAATCTACGTTTATATTTATTCCTGAGGTCGTGTGCCTAGCCAGACTGATGGTCTGAGAATATATGTTTCTTGTGAAACTGGAACCGTGGTAAACGTAAAAAAAAATCTATTGATATTTGATGCTTGAGGCTGTGTGCCTATGCAGACCTATGCAGACCTATGCAGACAGGTCTACGATCTACCATGTGCAACTGAATTGGTACCCTATCCTTTATTACTTGTATTTATTGTTCCTCGCGTAAGGGCGTGTCACCTGTCTGGTGAATGACAATGTGTCGGAGGCAGAGAAAGTAAGTGGAGAGCTTAAAGGACACGGTTGGGACTGTTATCACTGTGTAAGTCATGAACTGTTTGGACCCTTGGACTGTCTGTTCCTATGAACTATATTCCCTATTCTACTACAAGTTCCACGGACGAGGATCTTCGATGGATTAAGCTAAAAGCGTGTGCTTGTGCGAGTGAATATATATATATATATATATATTAATTGCACCTGTAGATTATATCTCTAAATGAGATCTAAAGATCGTATCTATTAATTTATATCTAT
>BLXT01001882.1:919426-936836 GCA_019648995.1 Plakobranchus ocellatus
CTCCCCTAAACTGGTCCTTTCTAGAACTCTCGAGTTGTCGTGCGTTCAATAACAAAACCTAAGTCTAGTTTTTTGTTACAGTATGGACAGGGACAACCTGAGTATTTGTGTTAAATTGTTGTTCAGAATTGTTCCTTGGATGTAGACATGTGTTTGCATTTGATATTTCTGTCATTGCCCACAAAATTTATGGTATCTTTGCTCAAGGAATAATATTTATCTTGTATGGAGCCCTTTAACCATTATTAAGGAATAACCAACCAAACTTATGACAAATTTACATTAATATTTTTTTCTCTGAGCTTCTTCTGTAATTTTCACAGATTCAAAAACACTAAGACAATAAAACCTTGACCCTCATTATGCATGTAACAGGACCAATGCAGAAACCACATCACTGCGATCAACATTTACAGAATTTGGTCAAAATTGATGGCAAAAAATTTTTCATTGATTTACATTATAATGTTTGTTTGTTTGGAAAAGTTTTGCTGTGGAATATTTCCACTTATTGATTATTCAGTATTACATGCCCCGCCTCGTAAACTAAAAAAAAGATTATTTTTTAATTTGCGAATCAGACAGTTCTTGTCCCAATGTTTTCTGTTAATAATTTTTTTTTAATTCTAGCTGACTTCCCCGCTTTGCTGCATGTCGGATGAAATAAAAATAATGAACTTTTATTTTTCTCTGTATATTGTTTATTTCAGCCAAGTCAAACCATGCGTGGCAGCTCGGAGATATTGCACAGGCCAAACATCATGCGAAGAAGGCACTAATCTTTGTCATCATCGGTGTCCTCGTTGGAATCATCACCTATGTGATGGCCTTCGTGCTCTACTTTGTCATCCTAGATACACCCGATCATGATGTTGAAAGCAGAAGCACTTAAAAGGACAGCCAACTATGTTTTACTCATTAGATTATTTCATGTTTTCACTTTGATTTAGTCTGAGAACTTTGTGGTGCCTACTTAAAATTACAAATGTCAAAATAGATTTGACAGTTAGGTTTTTAAAAAAATTTTATTGATCTCCAAATAGTTTCTATCAGCCTTGCATTTTTGTGAATGAAATTAAGTAGAGAGGAGTGTATTATTACCAAATTACTGTATGATTTATTGATGTTTTGTTGGAATGTGTTAATGCAATACAATCACAGAGATTTTATAGATGGTTTGTTAGAATGTATTGATGTAATACAATCACAGAGGCTTTTGATGGGAAGCCAGATAATTTGATAAACATTCAGAAGTTGCAGAAAAATTGTTTCGGAATATCATTGATAATACAATGTTCTAATGGAATTAAAAAAAAAATGACTGATCTATGCATTTTACAATCCATGATATTGCAACAAAACTCCAAATATACTAAAAGAGTAAGATATATTGTGAAGAAGATCGACTTATGCAAGTTCAAGTTAGATTAATTTTATCGTAGATCACTGCTGTAGCCAAAAGAAGTGCAGTGTTGGTAGTTTTTGTGGATGTTCTGCAGTTCACATGACTGCAACAGGTCATGACTTGAATGTCAAGGAGAAGTTTCAGAACTTCAGCCGGAGTGAGGAGTATGAATGCTCCCAAAGCCAGCAGACGTCAAAGCAAACACTCAAACACATTCCAATGTTCCTGCCATGCAGTGCCAGCCTGGGTGTTGAATTTGCCCAGAGTTTTCCACGAGTAAAATGTGTATGCACATCTGTATATGCGTACTGAGGCAAAGGAAACTGTGCAGCACTATAGATGTTTGCTTTTTTTAATAAGCTGTATACATTTTTGTGTATCATAATCATTGTGGTGGTTATCTTGTAAGATGCCCTGGTATGGAGGCTTATTCCTCATCTTTGTATGTTTATATCTCTGTTTAAACTACATGCTGGCATTTTAGTCTGGGGAACAAAAAACTGAACATTATTTTTTCAGATCCACATGTGACTACTATTTATAAACAATTATTGTAACTGTGGACGGGTTCATACTTAACCCAAATAATGTATGACGTGAACTTTTTAAATAATCAATTCACCAAACGTGAGGTGGGTGGGCAGCTTCCAAAACGTGCACTAAGGACAAAAAAAAGCTCCAAGACCAAAATTGCATTTTTCTTTAAATAATGATAATGTCCTGATCACCCTAACTTGCAGATCTGCAGCAGTTTTATGGGCTGTTATGTTCAAACAATTCAGTTTTGGGCTCAAGCAATCATTCCACGTTTTTTTGTATAATATGCCAATGGTCTTTATGTTTTGGTACTCGCATATCAGCAAGTTGCCTGGGTCAACTGCCCAGTTGTTTTAAGGGAAACAATTTAACCTAAGTTTTTCCTTCTTCAATGTATCTTTTTAAACAACTTATATGTATATTATATGTGAATTGGCACAGACATTACATATCAGCAACTCAATTTGATTACATATCTTTTTTTTTTTTTTTTTTAATTAATGAAATGCAAAGTATAATCTGTTTTTTTTTTAACAATTGCCAAGCTTATGAAGTGTTGAAGTGTAGTTTCTGACAGTGTCATGGGTTGGATCTGTTACAAATGCAACTTCAGATCCATTTGGTCTGGCTTCAACGCATGTCAAGGTCTAACTGGTTTAGCCTGTTTCTTTTAAACACTTTAAACTGAAACTTTGCTTAAATCAAAGTAGAAGCTACGGCTCTAAAAATTCTGGTTTAGAAGGATTTGGCTGTGGCATATTTTGATATTTCTATTGTACCTGAGGTATTTGGTTATTTGTTTGTTTGTTATCTGACTATTCACGTTGTTGCATGTAAAATGTAAATGACAATGACATTTTTCATCATGGTACTGAATTGATTCAATACAAGTGATTTTTTCTTTGTCCTGTTAATAACATCAATACAAATGACTATTTACACCGCCCGACTTTAGTACAGTACTAATTACTATTTACATTGTCGTTCCGAATCAGTTCAATACAAATGATTGTTTACATCTTCCTTCTGTATTACTCTCTATTACTCTAATGCAAATGACTGTTTACATTATCATTCGGACTTAGTCCAATGCAAATGTCATGTCTTATCACAATTGTTGACTGAAAAGTAAAGTAAGAGCAGCTAAGCAAACCGAATTGAAAACCCCAGCCTACAAATACAAATAATTTTTTCTATACTTATGCAAGCACTTTTTTGTGTACATTCCTGAATTGTAATGCTTTTAGTATAAATAACTATTGTTTTTGTTATACAGTGGAAACATGTTTATTCCAAAACCATGGGAACAGACCAAAAATTTAAGAATAATGGGATTTGAGTTGTTTTTTTTTTCTTTGGTATTTAAAATGAATAAGGGAGTAATGGATGAGACACTCTTTTTAGTGAACTTCTTATTTCATCTGTGGCTTCCCCTGGTTGTCTGGTTCTTGATATGCTTTCAGTTCAGCTTAGCCTTGCTGTTGTAGCATTTGGTTGATGCTCAATTGATAATGAGTTAACACTTGAGAGAAATGGGGAAAATGGGTCAATGGCGCCTGTGGTAGTAAAAAGTATTGGCAAGAAATGAAGAATTCAGGGTTTTTGTCACTTTATACAGCCATAGATGCAATCTTGAGTGCTTTGATTTATGATAAATTGCATTTATCTTGAGTTGAACTTTTCAGGGTTTTGTTGTAGTATCTGTAGTATCTTTCCCTTTCTTTTTATAGAACAAATTGATTGTATGATAAATTGGATTGATCAAATTTTGCCTTTTCGTTTTTATAGAGAAAAAAATTTTTTTTCCTTAACCTGTCAAATAATGCGATTTACTCTGATAATCTTTTTTGGATTGACTTGCAGCTGAAAAGTTTTTTTTTTTCTTTTGTTTTTTTTATATTTGTTGTTTTTTAGTTAAAGGCAGGAGATTTGCTGTAAGGCATGAAATAGCCATGCATTAATTTACTCTTGCTCTTTACTGTGCACTGTTCAGCTGCAAGCCGATATAATTATTGTAGCAACGCAGCCTGAGCAATCAGTCTCAAATTGTTGTGTATATTTTTTCACTGGAGCCTTTTAAAATTTGGTATTGACTCCAAAAGTCACTGAAACAACAATCTTCAAACTTGCATATCTTCTTACATAATGTGACAGAGACATTCTATTAATTTTATTTTTACGGTCTTAGCGCCATTTATAAATTCTTAGCCAAACCATTGAGATCAGAACTGACTATGTTTAGAATGTGAGTTGAGCCGGATTTTCTGAGGTTGTTGCTATACACATAATGATGTGGAATTAGCGCAAGGAATTTCATTCACATAATTATTTTTGCCTCTGCATCGCCCTAAAAAATGTAGGTTTTCATACCATTTTGAATGGATGTAGATTTGTGTTGAATGCCATATATGGTTGTTGGCGAAGGAATCATCAATGCATAATGTAGTTTATTCATGGGCTTGATTTTGTCTTTGTCTGTCAGCCCTTGGGATTCCTGTATGTCAAATCATGAACTACTTGTGTTCATTTGTCAACATTGTTTGCTATACATAGTTTTATATATACCCGTATGCACAATAAATATGTAAGGCATTGATGTAAAAATGGTGTGTATAATAAATCATACGAACAATATTTTTTTATAATGTGTGACTTTAAAGTATTACTGATATGCACTCATTGCCATAATTGCTTTTCATCTTCATGCAAAAAATTCTTCCTTATATTTCTATTTAAAATATACTATTATTCTTTGTGCATGTTTTTAAAAAGAAACTCTATATTTACATACAAGGCTGTGAGTGTGAATGCTGCCTTCAAATGAGTTTCCTTTAGAAAAATACAGATGGTTGCAAAAGGAGATGGAATTCCATCAAATGATCCTATTATGCTTGGTTATCTTTTTTTACGGTGATGATCGCTTTGGTTTGTAGTTAGGGTTCTTAGAATTTACTATCACCAGTCAATTTTTAAGCATACTTAAGCTACATTGATAAATCATCCCTCTTTTCTCTATGACTTTTACCTTATTGGTACAGCTTGCAATGCATAGATTAAATCAGTGCTATCCCTTGTACTAGTTTAAGTTATGAAAGGATAGCAAAAGATTGCTGAAATCTCGATCTTTCGGTTGTTTCTACAAATTTAAGTAGACACCAAACAGCTTGACAACATACATTTGCAACATTTTTTTTTTTTTTTTGTATCTATTATTTGGGTTTGAATGCTAGAAAGTGAAAAACAACTAATGAGTTCATTTATGTCTAAATTATTTACATAATAAAATTTGAAAACTTTAGAGAAGTTTGGTGGCTTTTCCAATATACCCACATAAACCTTTGTGGACAAAATCAACGCATAGATCGATATTTTGTGGTTTTTACTGTCGGCCCACATTAACTTGTACAAGTGTTATAGCAAGATTGTTTTAGATGGCGGTGCATTTTGTCCTTGGGCTCAGGTATCTTTGCAGTTTGCTCACAAGGTTACCTTTCAATGAAAGTGGGTTGTTTTTTAAAAATTTATTTACATCTCTTATCAGTGACAGCACAGCACAATGGTTAAACCAACGGCACAGAGTTGAATAATGACTGTCTAGATTTTGCCCTGTCATGGATGCACTTTACGTCATTGTTGTAATAATATGCGGTTTTGGTTTGCTTTGTGTTTTTGAATATTCACATATTGTGTATTTATTTGATGAAACTAGATTTGCCAATTTTAGGGAAGCTAGCGTGATTAGTACTTAATTATTTTTGCTTAGTTTAAAATTTTGATAATTTGGTATTAATTCATTCAATCTCATCATGTTTGTGCATTTGTAGGGAAACGTGTTTTTCTCAGATCTAAAACATACACGTCATAAGCCATGGGGGACTTTTTTACATTTCTTTTTATTGCACCATAAGTTTTGTTGGTTTTTTTTTTAGTGAATAATGACCAAGATTTCCTTTGTCCAAGCTGATTTGCATGTCAGAGGTCACAGGTTTCTCTCTCTTTGAAATCATCTGAATAGTGTGTGTTACAGTATTTGATCAATTTCAAAAGAGAACACATGTAGTCTGTCTGGGCCTTTGGTGGGGGGAGAAACATCCCACTGGCCATCCTTAAGTTCTATGAGGATCTCATACAGGGACAGTTTCACCCCTGTTAAGCAAGCTATGAAACTGGAGTATCTTTAAGAAGTTGTGAAGGTGCACTGGAGTATCTTTAAGAAGTTGTGAAGGTGCACTGGAGTATCTTTAAGAAGTTGTGAAGGTGCACTTTATCTACAGATGCGGTCTGGATAAGCAGTTTGTATTTATGGTGAATCACAATGTTGAACAGCTTGTTGCTCCTTGTTAGATATTTTAAGCTAAGTCAGATTAATACTGGCTAGGTCTCGTGTTTTTCTATCCAGCACTGCATTTGTGCATCACCACTCTAGCTTCACTGCTCCATGGTGGTTCTCTGGCCAGAGAGTCAATTGTCGGGCAAAATTTCTTTTGGCCAGACCAGTCGGAACACTGCAGTAGGTCCAGTTGTGAAGTGGAGATGGTTCTCATGAGCAATCCCAACATATGCCTGAACAACAAAGGTCACAATCATCTATAATTGTATAAGATTGGGATATGCCTTAGCCCTGATGAGTATTTGAAAGAGTAAAGATTGTTACACTCAGAGATGTGACTATATTGCTTATGTTTTACACCAAAAGATCTTTTTTTAAAAGCATACAGTTTCACATATTGGTGGAGGCACACGGGTTTGTGGTTTTGTAGAATTAGAAAAAGATTTGATTCATCTGTAGACTGTAGCTTATATGTGGGAGTTAAACAAATGTGAAATGATTCTATAACCTGATGTAGTGTTTTTCAAATTGATACTTGGTGTTTTTTGTTTTTTTTTTTTTTTTTTCTGGGAGTATCATTAAAATTAATCGTTTTTTTAAACAAAAACTATCTACATGGAATTAGGTGGAATGTTGATATATCAGTAATTGTAACCGTAATGATTTTGCATTTTATATATGATAATAACGGCATCATATTTACTATGAAGGTTGTGCTAGTGACATAATTATCCCAATGCAAGTCAAAGTTGGCCTTTTACATTTTGTACAATTATATTTTTCTGTCTTTTACAATAAAGCATTCCATTACGGTGCGTCATATCATTCACCTGACAACGTTCAGTCTTACAGTGTGTGTATGTATGGCTAAGGATAAATGTGTGCAGAGGATAGCAGGGTCACTCTGAATCAGATAAGGGTGAAAGTGAGTGAGAGAGTTAATTTTATGTCTTGATGGAATATTTCATTTAGTCCTTTCTTTTCTCTAACTCTCAAACTCATTGATAAACACAATAAATGTAACCTCCCTTTATTTTTAAAGTGATGCATCTATACTGAAGGAAAATGGTGGTAGGGCAGTTGGCTACCAAGTCAGAGGTCTGAGGTTCAAATCCCAGTGCGGGCCAAGTCAATTTTTCATTGCTCCTTTGAGGCCACCTAGCACTTAATGGGTAGCTAGGTCTCTTAAGACACTACGAAAGTAAAGACGTTGAGGAAAGCAATGGCAAACTAACTCATAATGCCAAATGCCAAGAACAATCAGGACCCTACTCCTGGTTCCCCAATGCTTGGACTAAGCGTGGGACCCACTTTACATTTACATGTATACTGAGGTGACTTTTGTCACACAGGTGGGGACAGAGGTAATGAGCATCATCTAATTTAAGCTTTTGTACCAGGACACCCAAATACTTGCATACAATTTGCCTCATCCAAAGGGGGTTTATATTTGATTATAAAATCAATTTTGAGAAAAACATGTCAATGAGAACATGTACTTCACGGCGTCGCATCAACGATTCTTTAGCTTTAAGATACCCTAGGCCGCGTGGGGCCAAGGTGAACCCTTAGTAGGTCACCGGATCGGGGTCATGCCCCTAGGTCAGGCCGAGGCCAAGAAGAATTGCTTCAGTGTAATTGATAGCACAAATTTAATTTTGTCTGGGACAGTTATGTTTAAAAATTAATATTTGAAAACAACAACAGATGAACGTCAATATACAAAACCAGTCATGTGAGAAAAAAAATAACTGATAGCTGTTCAATCAAATTAGTTACGTGCATTTTAATATGACGCTTTTTGGACATGAAAATTTAAATGCTTAATATAATTGTAATGACCACAGATAAAAAACTGCTGTGACGATTTGAAAAAGAAAAGGTGCAGATGAAAGCTAAAAGTAATGTGCGTAAACTCACGTAAAAATTACATCCCGCGCAGCAGAAATTCGCTAGTAATCCAAGATCAAATCCGTCAACTGACATTTATTATTATGAGATACGATAGCAAAGCACAATGAAGAATATAACTTATAATAAATAGCATTTTTTTTCTTTAAATAGGGATAAGCTGAAGTAGAGATGAATCACACTTAGAATTATCACAGCGTAGGAAGAAAATCATGAGAAATAAATATCATATTGAAAATAAATCACATTCCTTCTACATCTTTTCACTCTTTGTACATAACTGAGAGAATATGTTCAACAAATGATTCGGTAGAATATGGCGAAGTTTTTGTTCTCTATTTACTTGCTCTAATTTTTCTAAATACGTTTTAGTTGGATGTGCGTTTCTGTCCCTTGCTCCCCAAGCAAGCCCAGTCCAAACGTGTAGTCTGAAATGTGCATAATGTAGTGACTTTCTAATATTTGTTGTTTAGGTATTGTTTTGCCAGGGTACAGTCTTTTGTATGTGGTCATGTAATTATTGATGAGTGTCTCGATTGCAGGGACTGACTGTTCTTGCTAAACTGTGTGCATGTCACAGGTTTCGAATAATGTTTCTTTTGACGTTTGATTGACAATAATCGTCCGCAAGTGCGGCATACTTCATTAGTAAATTTAAGGTGCAAAGTGTTTGTATGCTCCATAATTTTTACTGTAACAAAAATTTGAAAACCTGTGTCAGGGGAAAAAATTAATATAAAATTGAGCATGGTTGCGCGCGAAATAAAATTTATGACTGAAAAATGGAAACTTTTTAAAAGAGTATAAAGGAAAGAAAAATTGTATGCCCACAGCCAGAACTTTGTAATCCTTAATTAATTATCACTATTCATGACGCATAATGAGACGCACAGTGGATTTACACAGGTATCTAAATAAGCTTATTACAAGTACACTGTAAATATAAATCGCGTCGAATTTTCGCTCAATGACAAGAAAAGATGTTGAAGAATCCTATGGTGTAAGAAAACTAGGGATAGGATTGGAAGGAAAGCGGTTTAAAAGGTACAAATAAGTCAGTTTTTGCCGATTTTTACCGATTGCCGCATCAGTTACTGCATGCACCTGTTCACCCCGTTTGTCTAGCAGCGGGGTAGACTTGACAGTGATTTATGAGCCTGACATGCCCACCGGGCCGGGTAGCGCAGGGCTTCAGCTGTCCCAACTAAAATATCAGTTAGAAGGGAAAATTCAACGCCGTGACTTACACATACAGACTGCAGAATGGAACTGATATCATTTTCTTAATCCTTGTCTATACAATCAGAGTGTGAATCCTTGAAAGTGAAACTATTCTGGCAGGCAATCAAAGCAAAACTAAAAAGCTCATATGCCTTTTTAAAAAAAACCAAGAAAGGAAAACAAAAGAAGCACAGGGTAGTGTCTTAACGATCCCAAGACTGTGTAGGGGTTCTATACTCAAGATTAACTTCCAATAAACAGGCAAACTTTCAATATTTTCATACTGGTTAGAATTTCCTCTAGCTTGTCCGCCGCTGAGTGGTCTCTGGTGAGTATAATATGAATGATGCATAGTGGTATTCACCATTTTGTTTTGCTGAGAACAATATTTTTTCAATTGCTTGCAGGTGAGAGCAAGTTATTATCAAAGCCATTCCACAGTAATTGCTTAAGTCATTTTTGGTGGTTGCAAGATTTTTTAAACATTGTACTAGGATTAAGACATCCATTACAAAGATCTGTTTGTTTGATCCATACTGAGATCTAGAGGGATCCTCCTGTCATGGGTTTGAGTCCACCATCGGTGCCCTCGCCCGAGGAAGGGCCTGAGAGCCTGAGAGCCTGAGATCACCTTGTGGATTGGCTATATACAAAAACCCACTCCAAATCCACCCTTCCAACACACACACACACACACATACATACACATACACACACATGTTGGCATCTATGCACACACACACACACAGACAGGAGGAGAAAAACAAGCAAAGAAAACAGGATAAACATATATTTATTCATTTATTCAATCTTAGAGTAAACTTTGAGAATATTTTGAACATAAAAATCCAATAACTTTGCGACACATAATCACAAACCTTGTAAAAATGTAAGCTTACTTCTTACACTAGTACATAATGGTTGAAGAAATTAAAGGTTGATTATTAATTCACAGAGGTAAACTTGGGTTCATGTTTTACACTCTAGTGTACATTTATACATGTATGTAAGTAGCAATTGTGAAAATACATGAAAAAAACAAAGACTTTTAATTTTCATCATGTACAAGAAGTGAACACTTGATACAAAACTGGATAATCCGACAAGGAAAGGAAAACCAGTATAATCATATAACACCTTAAAAAATATAGATGTATATACATGTACTCTGTATACATCTTGCATGAAGCCTAGGGGTAAAATACTTCTTAAAAATATTGGTTTCTCCATATGTAATTGTCACCTTAAAAATGAATAAATCAGGGTTACTAAGGGTGGTTGACATTACGTATGGCTTTAGTCTTTGCATAATGTCAGAGAGAAAATGAAAGTCATCTTCAACTTTTTCTAAGTTTATCCAAAATGGACTGGTTTTGGTGGTCTAGTGGTCAAAGTGACAGATAAGAGATCAGACCCTCTCGCCCTTGAACTCCTGACACTATATCGCAAAGTCCCAGGAAGAAATTTGTATGATTTCCCTTGGATCACAGATCTGTGACATAATACACAAAGTGCCTAGCGGGCTGCTGTGCAGTAATGTCTATTTGGGAAAGACAAGGTTTAACACATCTTTGTACGTGCATCCAGTATTAAAAGTTTTTTTTCTTTGAATTTAAATAAACGAAAGATTTTTTCAGGTCTTAACTGAGTTTTCCAAACAAATGATACAATTATTATATGCTATTATACATGAAGAGTTTCCTTAAGAACTGCAACTGGGCAGGGAAGGAGTGTGTTGACAATAGTACCAATTTACAGCTAAGAGCACTTCAAGGTGTAACTCAATGTCCTGTCTAATATTCTAAATGTTAATAATGATCAATAGTCAGATGAGAAACATAAGGAAAGGTAAAAATTAAAACTGTACAGTTGGAAACATTTTCTTACATTACTTTCTATCCTCAGATGTCATGCCCTCTAAAGGTAAAAACTTGTCAATGAGGTATTCCCACAATAATGAAAACATATATGTAGCCTTTATTTATATATTAAAACAATTTTTTGAACAGCAATTACAGCACAATTTGAGTTGTCCCCCTTCATCTAGTTACAGCTGATGCACACTGTTTAATACTGATTTATGAAGATCCTTCTTGAACATACGGGAAGATCCTTCTTGAACATACGGATCATCCGATATATATCTGACAAGCAAGAGAGTGAAATCAATCTAATGTTTCACACACACACACACAAATATTTTCTTCCAGATTCAGTTTACTCAAAATGATATTGTAGCTTAAACATATGTCAAAATAGAAGCCACCAAGCAAGCTGTGTTGTTAACTCAGTTTCTGTTTATCTGGCTGTAGCAAAGCCAGATTTGATGCCAGTTCACTCAAAGTTACTTCTTCACACAAATTTGACTGCATGAGAAATCAAAAGTATTTTTTTCTGAAAAAAAAAAAGTCACCCAGTGAAAAAAATCTGCCTTCCACTAGATCCATTCTCATATAATTGTGATCCTTCTCATAGAATCATGATCTCTTCCCCCTGTCATATATATCTGAAAACATAAACAAAACTGCCTTAGTGAAAAGGAACACTCAAGCAATGAAGGCAATTGAGAATTGACAGCAGGAAGGAATGTTTTAAGGCTCATCACTCACACTTTCCTCACATAACTGTCTCTAGTCTCTGTCAATGTTGAATCATTCATATTGAAATAAGCTAAAATCATCCACAAAATATTGAATTGTTTCATGGAACTTAACCAAATTTTTTTTAAGGTCCTGAAATGTATAAAAACTTAAATGAGTGTGAAAATATCAGTGGCTCGCAGTTTCTTTGCAAAATTTCCCCTGACTGCTATAGTAAAAACAAAAGTATGAGGAGAGAGATGCAACTAAAACTGATTATATTGCTGTGCCTGGAGCAAGACAAGGCACCTTGGAAACATCACTGCTATCTGTAGACATTGCAGACACACAACATTGAAATCACCACAACTCAAATAAGGAAAACTTGACAGAGCCACTAAGTCTTCTTTGGCTTAGGTTGTAAAAGTAAAACAGTTGTAGAAAAGCATTTCAACATAGGTTCAAAAATAGCAAATGTGGTGGAACCAAAGGATTTTTGAGCTTATAGCTACACAAGGTCATAAGGATGCTTGGTTGTTTTTTTTCTCTTCTTTTTAACATGGAGTTTATTCTATTCTCTTTAAAATGATGTAAAATTTCTTGATAGAGCGAGAACAGATTTTAAGATAGAAATAATTAAAGTCAAGAAAATTTCCATATCACATCTCATTCTCATTTATCAGCTTCTAGTCCTTTCAAGGAATGTGTTTTACTCTGGCTAGACGTCAATCCAACTATAGATTAATTGTGCTAGGTCAATTCAACTATTCAAATATAGACTACTTGTGCTTTCATTTCAACTAAAGATTTCTTGAGTTCACTGGAATGCTTGAAAATACAAGAACCACAATGACCTACTTAAGCTGAGCTCCCTGAATGAGACATAAAGAAATGAATGAGGTTAACTATGCAGGTGCCAGGCTGAGGGATTCCACTCCTTCTGCCTCTCCTTCCAACTGTGAAACTGAAGAATCTTCATCTGAGGAGCATAAGCTATGACTAGGCGAGACAGTCTTGGCCCATCCTGCATCCACCAGCATCTGATTGATATCCAGGTCATGTGGTCCAGATGTCGTGTCATGCAGCACCACACCGAGTAGCCCTGAGGGAAACCTAGGGGACAAATAACGCAGAAAAAAAAAAAATAAATAAAATAAAATAAAATAAAACACGGCCTTCATTGACAAGAAAGGTATTAGCTTTGATTACCACACTCAATGAAATGCAAATTATGCTCTAACTTACATGATAAGAAATAAATCCAAACTAAAGAGGACTTCTGATCCATTGATGTCTTAACCACTGCATTCTTTCTTGACTAGTATGTGAACACACCTACCAACTTAAGAGGACTTCTGATCCATTGATGTCTTAACCATTGCATTCTTCCTTGACTATTATGTGATCACACCTACCAACTTAAGAGGACTTCTGATCCATTGATGTCTTAACCATTGCATTCTTTCTTGACTAGTATGTGAACACACCTACCAACTTAAGACACATAATAACGAAGCCGAACAGCACAGCGTATTAAAAAGTTTTGCCATTAAGCTTTTTCAGTAAAAAATGATTTGTTTTTCGTAAACAGAGTAAGAGCAGCTCAAAATGTTCTGAAAGATTAAAATCTTCTTCAAAAAAGATTGATGTATGCAACTTTTATTTAGGTGAATTCTCTTCTACCTTGAGAACCTACAAACAACCCAAGTGTATTCAATTAGGCCTGCTAGAATTTATATAAAATGTTCCAATTGTGATATCTATATAAGCAAGATTCAATATATCAAAGACCAAAGGTGGAAATTCATAATAAAGGGGTGAAAAATGTAACAATTACTTTTCATATATGAAAAAATTATAGAACTCATAATTTTAGAAGAAAAAAAGAAAAACCAACAACAAGAAGAACAAAAAAGTATATCAATATCGTGAGCTTCTCTTGTCTATCAGTTAAAATCTATAGACTTTCTATTTTTCACAATTATCTTTATATCAACACAGATAATGTTATATAAAAATTACTACTTACAAAAGAGGGCCGTAAAAGTATCATTATATGTATATATATATATATATATATATATATATATATACACGATACCATAATAATGTTTACAAAATGGCATCAACTTCAGTTGACTTTTTTCTTTTTTTTTTTTTTGTTTTTTTAAATAAAACCAATGCTAAATGTCCAGTGCATTCTTTTTACATGTACTTT
Organism: Plakobranchus ocellatus; assembly: GCA_019648995.1. NCBI lineage: Eukaryota > Metazoa > Mollusca > Gastropoda > Plakobranchidae > Plakobranchus > Plakobranchus ocellatus. The sequence continues at coordinate 933,628 of BLXT01001882.1, forward strand.
GATATCACTTATATGATATTATGTATAAGTTGACATGTATATTAAGTCCCAATGCTCTCCTTGTATTATGTCAGAAAAAAAAATTATCCTTATATTGACAGAGAATTTCTTTCTTCTCAGCTTCCGTATTCTCCAATATGCTTTCTCAAAAGTGGCTTAGATAAAACAGTTTCCAAATAGACTTCCCTCACCATTACTTTTCCTTTCATAGCAGATAAAAGTTCTATTATAGTTAATACATTCTTATATTTTAAGCATGCAGAAAAGGCAATACTAGGCAGGATACATGAGAGACTATTTTTCAATTTTTGTCTTTTGATAGAGTTAAATTTCTCATCTAGACAACATAAAAAATCCCCTTCATGACATGTTGGAATTGCCCTCTACTTAAATCAAGCATATATCCATATCCATTGTGGTTCTTGTATTTTCAAGCATTCCAGTGAACTCAAGAAATCTTTAGTTGAAATGAAAGTAATCTATATTTGAAAAAGCAGACAGGAATGAAAGGTGTGGTACAAATTGCAAACATAACAGCTATAATGAAATATAATCTCCATTAAACAACATTGTTTTTTTAGGATTTACCTTTCTTTAACGTATGCAACAAGAGATTTCCCCAGCACCAGATCTGCAAAATATTGACTGAGGAGAGAGGGAAACACAAAGGTTTATTTTTTTTAAACATTGCAATTTTGCTGCTCTATGGACGAATGTAAATCTGTCTCCATCATTCACAGAAAAACAAAGCAACACACACACACACAGAGATGTATCCAAGCATACACATTGGATATAACAGGGCCAACAATCCATCTTACAATTCTAAGTTGAGCAGCCTCGCATCTTCATTGCCCTTGTAACTCTCCTTCAATCCTTCTTACATGTTACAACACACACACACACATACATACACACAGAATTACCTGGTCATACTGTGATTTATTTATTGGCTGAAATAAGGCTACCAATCCATCTAACAACTCCTTGTCTCCTCCTTAATTACCTTTTCCTCCGCCCACCCTCAAAAGCTTTCCTGATGTCTGAGGAGACATGTCTATATTATATTACAAGCAGACCTTCTCTGACAATAAATGGAGGAGAGCTAAAACCAAAGATCAGGAAGGAGCTGCAATGAAACATTATCGACACACAGCTTAACCTAGGAAGTGTCAATGGTTGATGATTCAAATAATATCCCTGATCTTTCTGTTTTTCTGGTGTCATTAATTTTTGAAATAAACATATTACACATATCATTAAATGTAAAAAGATTTATAGTAAAGCAATAGATTCTAGTCTGGGTCAATCAGTGAATGTGGTTCAATGCAATATACTGCCATAAATTAAAAGCTGCAAAAACAAAATGGGAAATAAGTTTCGATACATATGAACAAATAAAAAAGAGAATTATTCCTCCTTAAAACCCTGAGCTGAAAATGTCTCCAGTCAGCTTGAGCAAGCATACCATGCTTCAGGTGTCCACCCTGAACTGTTTCCTGACATTGGCTCCACTCTGGCCAGACTACACAACACAGCCTGGGGAGGCAAGTGGAGGAAGCGGAGCTCCAGGTCTCGTAGTGCTGTCTCCGCGACCCACGCAGTCCAGCCAAAGTCAACAGAACACACCTAGAATAGTTCAAAAGTGAGGACAGAAAATTCTGATGCACATACAATCATACCTACAGACTACTCAGTTAATATATGATTTCTAGTTTCATGGATTTTTCAACAATTCAGTGATTATCACGTACTGGAATCTGTAAGTTTTACCAGGAGGCCTTCAGTGACACAGGAAAACTAGGTGAGTGAACAAAGGCTGGCATTGATCTGTTGTTGCTTTAGTGATCTCACTGTTCTAGCTTTTCTGTCAAACACAAGCAGTTGATGCACAGTAACACTAAAGTACCTGGGCAGCACTTAAAGTCTTCAGATTAAACAATCTCTTTTTTAAAAAAAAAAATTTTTTTATGGCATATTAGGCACTTTAAAATGAATAAAATGTTAGAAAACAGATCTAGCAATCAGGGCAGGCCTCAAGATCATCATGCGCATGGACATTCACCAAGTCCCAACAAAAGAAGGGTAAGCCATTAAAAAATGTGGATTTTTAGAAAAAAAACTGGTCCAATAAGCCGAAAAAGGAGATGACAAATGATGACAGTAAACAACTACATGTCTAACTATCCTTGCTAGCTGTGATCCAAAGGGAAAAAATAAAATCTTTTGAACACACAATAAGACAGGAGAAATAAAACAAAATCATGTACTACTTACTGATGTAAAGGAAATGAGAACAAGACAATGACATCAAAACAAGGACAAGAGAAACAGAGAATGTTCCGGAAAGGCTTAAAACAGAGACGGGTGGAATATCATTTCACCTCAATATTTCTCTCACACTTGCATTGGTAGCCAGAGACCCCACATTGGGCCTGTGTGCTTTACCATGGAGAGAATAGTTAAGGCTTTTCCCTTAATAACACAGATATTTGTTCAATTGCAGACAAGTCTTAAAATTGAATCAAAAACTTTTTTAAGCTTGGATCTGCTTCACATAACATGGAGTGAATAAACTATAGGAATCAAACATTATTACTTTCTTTGCCCTATAAAAGGTCTTGGAAAAGTTCAGACTGTAGACAAATGCACAAATATAAGCAGGCTGTTTTCACATTTTATTTGAATCTGTTCCCTTGAAATAAAATAATTTTTGCTTTACTTGTCTATTTCTCTCAGGGACAGGCTATTAAAAAAGCCTTTTGCATACCTGTATCAAACCTTGGTCCACGTCTGACTCGATCACCTTTGCCCTGATCCACTGATCTTTGACCTTCACAGCTTTGACCTCACCGAGAGCTGGGACAGTCAGATCCCCATTGTAGTGATGCTGGGCATAAAACTCCCTGCAAGTGTTCAAACATTAAAAAGCTTGAGTCCTTCCTCGTTCACTTTTTACATTTTGATTTATTGGTAATTTTCAAAAATGAACATTTCTTGTGAAAGAGTTTAAAGCATGTTTGTATTATATGTATCAGCAAAAAAAAAAAAAAAAAAAAAACACAATTTATACCTTGTTCTTTTGTTATTGCTTTGTTTTCTATATAAAATATATTTTAAAATTGAGCTAACTTAAGAACTGGGCCTATAACATGAAGATGAGACAACGCGAAGTCCTGGGTAGAAAAACTCACTGCATGTTCTCCATG
>BLXT01001882.1:940892-951994 GCA_019648995.1 Plakobranchus ocellatus
TACTCTGAGTACTCTCTCTATGAACTCTCTGTGTGATCTCTGTGTGATACTGGTATATCTCTGTGTCTCAGTCTCAGTCTGTGTCTCTACGAATTTCTGGAAATCTATCCCTAAATGCAAGCGTAGAATGTTCGAAAGTATAGATCTAGAATATTACATCATAATCCTAAAATAGCATAAAAGCAGTCTTCGAAAAGACATTAGGAAAAACCCCTGGGCTAAAAATAGAACATGAGTCACGTTCATTTTCGTAATGAATTCTCTTTCGCTTTGCATAAATTAACTCCCCTTAACTGGTCCTTTCTAGAACTCTTGAGTTGGCGTGCGTTCAATAACAAAACCTAAGTCTAGTTTTTTTGTTACATACACCCTGTGTACGAGTGCTGTACCAGCAAAATACACCCTGTGTGTGAGTGCTGTACCAGCAAAATACACCCTGTGTACGAGTGCTATAACAGAGAGGTGAACTTAATTTTTAAATAGAGGCCTCTTCGCATTCGCATTTCACTGAATCTCTTAAGTTGAGTAACAATATCAAGAGCGTAGGCCTTATTGATTAATCTAAAAATATTGTGTATTGTGCATTACAATGAACTCGAAATAAGCCATTATCACTTAGACAGAAATAAAACGAAAGACGGGCAGAGAAGATAACAAAGATAAATTGGCTGATGGAAAGACAGATGTCTACAGAAAAATAAATTGATAGAAAGACCGATAAGGGAAAAACATATAAGAGTGAGAGAGAGAGAGCGAGAGAGAGTGAGAGAGAGCGAGCGAGAGAGAGAGAGAGAGGTATTTTTACACTTGTGTGTTTTTCCCTTATCGGCCTTTCTATCAATTATATATATATATATATATATATATATATATATATATATATAGATAGATAGAGAGAGAGAGAGAGAGAGAGAGAGAGAGAGAGAGAGAGAGAGAGAGACATTAAATTGACAGCGCAGGTAAAGGCCGCATTGATGGAAGATTTCACTGCATTTCAGACATTATATTTCACTTATTCATGCCTATCCCTAGAAGGTTGCTCAAACCATAAATGAACGGTCGACAAACCCATGTGCGTTACAAGCCTTCTCTGCAATTTTAAAACAATTAAAAAAGACAAAAAGGTGTGGCCTGCAAATAAGTCAAACAAAAAAAGGGGGTCCAACAAAAATGTTAGAGTGCATTAGCAAGGAACTTAGGAAGAGGGCGGGTTCAATCTCTAGCCCGATGCGTGAGCTCTCCAATGGCATCGCCATGATCAGTATTTCTCGTTAAGAGCAAGAGATTTGTGTAGTTATACGCGAACAATAAATGAGATTGACATTCAAAAGACAAACAAAGACGCAGCGAAGGTTTTGAGTAAAACAATCAAACGGCAGTATTAGCATTAAAAGTACATTAGCAGCCGGTCCATTTTAAGGTTTGTTTAATCAGCAAAGATGATTTGGACCTTTTGTTCTCCTGGGTAAACTACTAAGAGCGAAACAATGGTGGCGAAGCAGTTAGCGACCTCCGCTTCAAAACCTGCTCTTCTTCACTTATCTATCTGGCGCGGGATCGAGCCCATCACCTCCAATAGGACCGGAAAGGTAGAAAAAAGTCTGAGATCAGTTGGTATAGTAGCAGACGGGGTGAAAAGCCCGAACAAATAAAAGACAAAATGGACATCAGTTATAACAAAATCATTACTCAGCTGATAACAATATTTACAACCTCAAGCACACGTACACCCGGACACACACAAAAACACACAAGCACCAGGCACCTGAAGCACGTCCCTTCCATTAAAACACCGGATATTCCCGATACCAATGTAAACCCAAGGCCAGGACAAGGGTCCAGATCCAAACCTATAAATCTGCGCTGCACGAGGCTCACCTAGCCGCCACTTATGAATAATTCAGGGTGAGTCAACATTTGACCAGCGCAATCTGTCAGCGATCGTCACCAACACGCAGCAGTCGGCCTGTTGATGTATCATTATCCTGCATTCTGAGCCCCCAGCTACGGTAATATACTTACCCTCAATGCACGGCTGTGTTTTATCAACGGATCAACAGTGTGGGCGGACAATCAGACAGACAGACAGACGCATAGGCGGGACGCACAAAACAAACTTGGGAAAGCAAACGAAAAAAAAAAGGACATGGCAGAGAAAAGGAGGGGAGAAATACATAGAGAGAGAGCCGCGTTGCAATGAACGTGGAGAGAGAGAAGAGAGGGCTGCAATGAAAGTGGAGAGAGAGAGAGAGAGAGTAGGATAGAGTCTAGAGAGAGAGAAGAGTATGGACGCAGCGAAAATAGAGAAAGAAAAGAGAGCGAGGCAAGAGCGGGGAACGCAGAGAGAGAGAGCAAGAACGAGAGATAGAGAGAAAGAATGAGAGATATGAGAGAGAGAGAGAGAGAGAGATAGAGAGAGAGTAAGACAGATGAGACCGTGTTTGGTTTGGTTTTTCTACTTTTTTTATAGCTTATCCATAAGAAGGTGATCTCAGGCTCTCATACCCTCTATCAGGACAGGGCGCCAATGGTGGGGCTCGAACCCGCCACATAAGCGTCCCTGCAGATCTCAGACCGGATTCGCTATTAATTGCACCACCAATGTCATCTCTGTGTCAGACATTTAACAAAATCGAGTGCTTCCCACCTTAAGGGCACACATTAGCGATGCGCCTAAGATAAAGTGGCCAGCAGCATATTTCATTCGATTCGTCTCAAGCAACCAATCAGCATATTAACTACTGCAGATCTATCGCAGATCTATTGATCTCCATTATACACTCTACCCTGCCCCTCTCAAGCCTTGCCCCCCACCCCTTCGTAGCCTCTCTTTGTTGCTTCACAGCCTCACTCTGATGCTTCCAGCCTCACTCCACCCCACCCTTCCCACCTCCCTCTTTTCCGACTGCAGTTACGGTGCAGTTTTCGCCCGTCCCTGCGTTTCCCGGCCTCGGTGTGGCGGCTCATCTGCCGCCGACGCGACACAGTTTGTCTCATTCCACAGTGTTTTGCGGTGCACATCACATCACCTTGATATTTCTCTACACGACGCGCACAAAATTTAAAACTTTACACAATGTCGTATCTAATCTTAAAAGTTCATCCTGTCACATAACGTGCAGATTACAAAAAAACAAAAACAAAGTATAAAAAAAAGAGCAAAAAGGTTATAAATGCCCGAGTTACATTTCAGACGCAAAACGTTGTCTTCCATTTCCAATCGGTGGAACATTCTAGCCACTCAGGACTTTTCCACGCCAAATTCCACAGGCCAGAATACAACCCTCCCAGATGGCAACAGCGTATTGGAAGAATTAGATCTAGAGCAGACGCTATTAGACTCCATCTTGGCATTCTCCATTCTAGTGATGATCTGCTCCATTGTCGCCCTGCTCGCCTGCCGTCAACCGAGCCCTGCCCTCCTTATGCACTTCCGGACGCTGCGCGTGTGCGACCTTTTCACGGCCATTTTCGGCGCATCAAAGATGGCGCTAGTTCATCACGCCAGAGAGTTCCAAATCAATTTCTTCCTCCCGGACAGCCTCTTCTTCTCGTCTGCCTTTGCCAGCTGCCTGACCTTGATAGCTCTTCACGCGACAGTTTGTCTGCAGAGAGTGCGGCCCAAAAGGTTCTCTAAGGTAAAAACATAGAATTGCTTCTTTCTTTCCTGTTCGGTCGTTACCGATCTTGTGCTGGGTACGCAACAAAGATCATGGCAAGCTAGATCTTTTAGCTCAAAGTCTTCGCTGTATATGTAAGTCCTCAGCTGCTAATTTGGTTTTGCTTTGGTTGATCCTTACTACTCTTATCCATCGCCTATCTTACATTTTTACTTGTTTTGAGTTCTTTATATTTTAAAGTCCTTTTTTCATCTCGATGATGATATCTCCGACAGTTGTCTCAGATTATCAGTAATCAAGTCAGATTGTAGTCTCTTTATTGCTTGCGTTCACAGTAAAGTTTAGAGCAACAATGACTCGACCGTATTCATTCTTGGACGCATGATGACAGTTATGGTCCTGGCTGGTCGCGAAGGTATAACGCTGTACTGTAATGTCACCGAGTGTGAATTATACTCGCCACTGAGGAATACCAGATACAGAAACTCATTAATTCTAACAGGAAGTATGGACTTTCAGAGCATGCGCACTCGGCAGACGTGTTCTCTCCAACCTGCATCTGCCACTTCTGAGAGATGGGAGCGGATCAAAGCATCGCAACAGGCGTGCGATCTGACAAACAATGGCTGCCAGTGGAGCAGAACACTACACGTCACATAGCCATGACATTGTGTCAATACTGCAAGTTTAGCCATTGGTTTACGCCAACCATAAGTAAGATCTTGCTGTAAATACTGCCATAGAAATATTTAAGCTCAAACTTTTGACAGTCTTTGCCTTCAAATGCTTTAGACTTCAAGGATAAGATAAAGGCTGTAACAGTTCTGTCTCTATAAACTTTAAATATTCTCTCCACTGATGGTTTGTTTCGCTGCTCTGGGTAACGCGTAATGATTTTAATGAGTGCGTTAACATAGAGTATTTTGTCCCTCTGCCACGTGCTCCATATTACCTTGTTTACTTCCCTACCTGGATTCCAGTGTGCTGTTGTGCTACAACAATTCCGTGACGGGCGTGTCTCGCATTTTTATTTAGAGTTTATTCCGCCTGTTTCAAACCAAGATCCCAATAACTTTCCATGTAAATGATTTCTTGGCCAATACAATTAATAGTTGGATATTACCTTGGACAAAAATATTCAGTTCCCGCGATATAAGCTTTAGAATCAGAGGAGTTGATATCCTGGTGAATGGCAACTCCGAGTAACCTTTGTGCTTGGTGTGCCGATAATGTTCTTAACCCTAATGGTGAAGATGAAAACAACTCTTGCGTCTGGCTGGAAGGAACGAGATTTCTGCAAGACGATGGTATGAGCAGGATAATATTACTCACCATCAAAAATAAAAAAGAAAGATACGCATAAACTCCCTTTGAATACTTCATTTTTGTCTTTTCCTAATCCAGATAGATGAAAAGACGGCAGTTACATTGACTGTGATCATATGGAACACGGCTCTGACGCTGGGCTTCTTGCCTTTACTGGGCAGCAAGGACACGTCCACAGTGCGCTTCTGGGGCTACTATAGCGGCCTGTACCTGGTGGGGGCGGGTAGTCTGCAGCTTGCTGCTCTCCTGTCTGGTCTGGCGCTTGCTCTGATCACAGCCAGGCTTCCCAGACAGGCGGCGACAAGAGCAGAGCGGGATGGATGCGACAATGTCAATCCTCTGCAGGGATCGCTGGACCTGGCCAGTCTGCAGAGCACACATCCTGCTGCCCGGGTGTCAAGGGATCGAGCTTCTGCTGAGCAAGGTGAATCTTTCCCTGATAGGGAGATAATCCTTACCAGCTACACATCTCCGGCCGATAGCTCTATCATCGACACCACCAGTAACAACAACAACAACAACAACAACAACAATAGCAGCAGCGGCAATGGCAACATCAACAGCAATAACAACGACAATATCACTCAGTCAACTCCCCATACGAGTACAAATGACTGGGCAAGGACTCCAGAAAGTACATCAAAGGCTGCTTTATTCCATTATCGCTGGGCTAGTATTGAGTCTGGCCTCAGTGTAATCTTCTGCCTCCCGTTTCTCACCTACCTGGCCCTCACGTGCCCCAACTGCCCATTCGGCCACTGGTCAAGCCGCGACACTGCTGTCCTGTACCTCATCCCCTGTTCCCTGGCCAGGGCGCTACTAGGCTCCTGTCTACACCTGTATATGGGAAGGGAACTGAGGAGAGGGGCAGAGAGGGCCAGGCTCGTTCCTGCAAACATCACTGCGTCCTATACAAATCCAGCCTTCAGCGGAGACCATCACGACTGTTCACAGCAGGTCTCGTGAGGCGGGGCAGAAACACAGCGAGATTAAGGCGATTTCTGCTGTACAAGCTCAGCTCTACGGTCATCAGTATGTGACATTGTCATGAGGGGGCTTGAGGGAAATATCTCATGGCAATACCGTCTGGCTACCCCAAGCCTGGGTCGGCAGCATCAAACATTCAAACAAAACATCTAACCGGCATGAGATAATGGTTAAGCCTTGGGAATATCATACTTACTACGGCAGCCATAGTATCCTGGAACAATTCTGCCCAATTCACCGCCAAACGAACAGGACACACTTCAACTGGTCTTGCATACCAATAAATGTTGTATATCTGTGCAGACTAAACCTCAATGTTAAATTGGAAAAGGACAGAACAGAAAAGGCGCGTTTTATTTAAAACAAGGGAGATTATTGAAACCACTACCAATCTATTCGATTTCAGTGAGTGACGAAAGGAAATGTTTGTACATATGGCCAAAAAGGAACTAAAAACACACTATAAAATGGATGATGCGTCGCTTTTAAGGACTATTGCAAACCCTAATATTTGTTATCACCCAAAAGAACACTGATGCCTGAGAATCGCACTTCTATTATCCAATCCAAATGAGAGGCGACCTTTCCACGCATATTTATTGTGAACAGAAGGTCATGAGCGTAGCATACAGCTATTGGTGAGACTCTATTCGCACACTAGGTGGCAAGAAAGGGCACTACAAATTATTCCACGGATCTTATGGCACTCTTCGTTGATAACAGAGCACTCAGCGACCGACACATAGTTCTTTATGTGTATAATCCTGTCCACATCAAGCTGATTTGAGGCTTTCAGGACCTGCGACAAGTCTGGTTGCAGGTAACGGGACTTGAACTAGCGACAAAAAGGTTGCCTGCAGATCTCAGGGCAGGTTCCCTATTCACCGTGCCAGCAACGCTCCCTGCTCGCCCGATAAGCCCAAGTATGCAATAACACAATGAAAGCTTGCAGGGGCAGACCAGCCAATCAGCAAGGGCCTAGCATCACACAAAAGGGGAAGGAACAAAGAGGAGCGATGTTAAGTTTCCCGTTAAAGCTTAGAAACAACTTAGAACAGGAGCGAAGTTGTTGAAGTGCCACCTCTTGTGGTGCTGCGGGGAATGGCCATCCATCTGTCTCTATGGCCAGCCTCTATGATGCATTCGGTCAGAACATTGTAAATCGCTTTAAAAAATAACCCTTTGTTTGTACACAATTGCAGCAGCAGCAGCACCAGCAGCAGCAGCAGTAATAGGCAGACTCATGTAAATATTATTACTAGCAGTATTTTTTTAAAACGTGACAAGTTTGATCTGTTTTTACTCAATGTGACAAAAGCTTTAACAATTTGAGCTGATTGGAATACGTTACATTGTATCAGAATGGCGGTCCGTGTGGCCTTATATAAAGTGTGACAAAAGTCAACAACTCCAGGTAGCTGGTCTGTGTCACGTCTGGCCAAGCGACGGTCTGTGCAGTCCTTTTTGTGTGCATAACACTATATAGCATCACTAAACAGTGTGACCAATGCTAGAATAGATCGGTCTATGTCACGTCTGACCAAGCGACGGTCTGTGCAGTCCTTTTTGTGTGCATAACACTATATAGCATCACTAAACAGTGTGACAATTGCTAGAATGGATCGGTCTGTGTCACGTCTGACCAAGCGACGGTCTGTGCAGTCCTTTTAGTGTGCATAACACTATATAGCATCACTAAACAGTGTGACAATTGCTAGAATGATCGGTCTATGTCACGTCTGATCTCAGAGACGGTCATTTTTTAAAATATGACTTGCTACAAACTTCATTAAATCCAAGGTGTGGCAAAAACTAGAACTGGCTGGCCTGTGCATTGTCTTGGGGGTTTCTTTCTCTGATGATGGTCCAGCGATTGATTTTAATTTGGACCATGATTGCTTCCATATGAACCATGACTTAGAAAATTAGAACCTGTAATATGCACTATAACTATGCACTTTGGTTCGGACATTAAGAGCATACTTTTGCGTTTAGTCACCAAGACTGTTTTATCAGCCCAGGAACCAAACGCCAAGCATGTTTATAAAATGTCTCTTTTGTTCTCTCTGAGGAGGGCACTGTGGCATGCTGGTTGCCTCAACGATAACAACAATGTGATTCTCATTCTTCAGATAAAAATTGATATTTCAAATATCCCACTGTGTCGCTTTCTCAGTCTGAATACTTGGGCCGACTGATCAATAAATTGGATTTAGCACCAGGATAATATTAGTAGAGTTACAACAACAAAACAACAGAAACAACAATAATAGGAAACACAATGATAATAACAACAACAACAGCAAAAAACAAGAACGACGACGACGTCCGAAAATAATAATCATAATAATAATAATAATAATAATAATAATAATAATAATAATAATAATAATAATAATAATAATAATAATAATAGTAATAAATTATTATTTCAACTAAAGTAGATTCGACCAGTACAAATTCGAACACATAGGTTGGCACCCATAATCCTTTTACTTCATGGTCTTAACATTATAGTTTTGATCTACGTCTCGATTAAGTTTTTAGTATCTTAAAGAGCCCAAAACGTGTTGTGTTATTGACAATAGAGACATGCACACTACAAAAGATAATGGTTGCGCCTCCCATTACGCCATTGCAAAACATTCTATTTTTAGAGTAGTTTTATCATCCTAGTTAATGATTTAACAGATCGCTGGTAATCAGTGCTGCTACAATTTACAGTTGATTCTAGGGTGCTATTTCTATCTGAGATGTTGGTGCTGGCTACATCGATTGCATGCCCAACAACTGTGGAGCAGATTCGGCTCTGCAAGGTGGTGTTGTATAAAAGCATACTGTAGAAACAGCTCTGTCATTGCTTGTGATAAGAGGCATGGTGAGCAGTTTCTAACATGGTGACGATAATCTGGTTCGTGTGTACTGATGGATCTCGGTTTTGTTATGTTGACGTCGTCGAGGCTGTTTTGGTGCAGTTACTACTGTTGCTGTTGGTTTTGTTGTTGTTATTGTTGTTGTTGTTGTTGTTATCATCGATTTTATCATCTTTCTGTAATTTTTTGTGGTGATTGTTATTGTTGTTGTTGTTCGTGGTGGTGGTGGAGTTGAGGTAATTTTGTATGGTTACAACTGTTGTTGCCGTCGTCGACGTACTTATTGTGATTATTACTATTGCGATTGTTGTTGTTATTTTTGTTATTGATTTTGTCGTTGCTGCATTTATTTATTGTTATTATTGTAAACGTTGTTCTTGTCAATGGAGATGGTAGAGTTGAGCTAGTCTCTCTGAAGCAACTATTGTTGTTGTTGTTTTTGTATGTGTAGTTGAGGTAGCGTATGGTTACTATTGTTGTTGTTTTTGTATATGTAGTTGAGGTAGCGTATGGTAACTATTGTTGTTGTTTTTGTACGTGTAGTTGAGGTAGCGTATGGTTACTATTGTTGTTGTTTTTGTACATGTAGTTGAGGTAGCGTATGGTTATTTTGTTGTTGTTTTTGTACATGTAGTTGAGGTAGGGTATGGTAGCTATTGTTGTTGTTTTTGTACATGTAGTTGAGGTAGGGTATGGTTACTATTGTTGTTGTTTTTGTACATGTAGTTGAGGTAGCGTATGGTAGCTATTGTTGTTGTTTTTGTACATGTAGTAGAGGTAGGGTATGGTTACTATGTTTTTGTTGAAGAAAAATTCTTCTCGTTATGATTGTTGTAACTGTTGTCATAGCTATCGTTGCTACTTAATGTAGGGGGAGCAGAGCCGCTACATGTATAAAGAGCAGGAGACATAAAAAAGCATTTGCCTCAATCCCAAGGACACTATTCAGTAGCACTACATGGGTTAAGCTGTTGCAGCAACGTATTGAGTTTCGCCCTGCGTTAGCTTCAACATTACTGGAGCAGTTACTTTACTTGGCCTTTATAAGCTTAAGATCGATTCCCATGAAGTTAGTCTCAACCCTTCAGACAAGTCCCCAAACTAGTCTTGTACCATGGCAGAGGGTAGCAATGCTCTTTTTCACGGGTTGGTGGAAGCCGCCCTATGGGAATAGCTGCCCGAGCCTGGTCTCGCGCCTACTGCATGGATTGCAGGAGGAATGTGCGAGCCTGGTCTCACACCTTCTGCATGGCTCGTGTGAGGATTGAGGAAGCCCTGTCTCATGCCTACTGCATGGCTTGTGGGAGGATTGGGGAAGCCCTGTCTCATGACTACTGCATGGCTTGTGGGAGGATTGGGGAAGCCCTGTCTCATGACTACTGCATGGCTTGTGGGAGGATTGGGGAAGTCTTATCTCGTTTCTACTGCATGGTTCGTAGGAGGATTGGGGAAGCCCTGTCTCATGCCTAATGCATGGCTCGTGGGAGGATTGGGGAAGCCCTGTCTCATGTTTCAATATGGCTCGCTGGAGGATTGGGAAAGCCCTGTCTCATGCCTACTGCATGGCTCGTGGGAGGATTGGGGAAGCCCTGTCTCATGCCTACTGCATGGCTTGCGGGAGGAATGTTGGAACATCATGTTAGCTGCTGGAGCCTGCTCTTGCACCTACTACATGTATATGGTTGGCAGAAGAAATTTGGCAGCATCGAGTTAGTTGCAATCGCAATAGAATTTATAAAAAGGGACTCTCTACGTTCACATGGGCTGAACATAAATGACAGGTTCATCACACCATTAGCACATCAGGCTCCACTACAGACATTGATTGACTATACACTATATATCAGGTTTACCAGATCCCCTACACGTCAGGCTACAGACATTGACCGACTAAATAGTGTAAAACAGTTTCACCAGCTTTCTTCATGCCAGACTCAAGACACTGACCATTATACATTATAATATTACAGGGTCACTAAGCCCCTACACATCACACACTAATTATAAAACATTTGAGAAAGTGAAATTGCACTCGTTCGTTCTCTTTTCAGTTAGTCTTTTCCGAAAACCTAAAATCCACGTCTTGGTTTCAATCGACATAACTCTATCTATTCGTCACCAGAAAAAGCTAAAAGAAAAATTTTTTCTGCGGTTGCTAGTATTCAAAAACCCAACTTCAAACTCATTCTGACTGCTCTCTAGATACTGATTTTTTCTTGACTGAGAAAATTTTAAGAGCATAATGTTATTGGTCCTGCTTTGCTCTTCCTTCACATATGATATTTTGCGCATCCTT
>BLXT01001882.1:964962-975941 GCA_019648995.1 Plakobranchus ocellatus
ACGAAGAATAATTGAGGATTAAACAAGACTTACCTTAAGTTGAAGTTTAATCCAGATTATTAGAGTCTAGTAAAGTAGTATTAGGGATGGTATTCACATGCCCGCCCCAATCCATCGTTGTTTCTTGGGCTAATCCCACCCTTTGTCTTGTTTAATACCTATTGTGGTTGTAATGTGGAACAATCGCAGCTAAAAACTGACCTGAGCATCACACATATCTCATGTGAATACCATCCCTAATACTAGACTCTAATAATCTGGATTAAACTTCAACTTAAGGTAAGTCTTGTTTAATCCTCAATTATACTGCTTTTATTGCCACAGCCAAATCAATTATACTGCCTATAAAGCCACACCCAAATCAATTGCAATATCTGTCGAAGATCTAACAGTCCTGTTATTGCGTTTCATTTGGAAAGGGCTTAGTTTCTGCTCTCCTTTTTAGTGCATAGAGCCCAGCCTCAAAAAGATGATTTCAGGCTTTCAGGCCTCTGTCAGGCCAGGAGGTTAATGACTGGCAGCATTCTGATTCCTGAAGATCTCGGGGCAAAGTTACCAGCTAATATGCCACCAATTATCCCTTTTGGTAAGAGTAAATAACACAGAGCGATAATTCTTTTTCCGGAGGAGTAAGAAGGCTCAAGCCAAATGTAAACAAACCATAGTGGTGTTCAATTTTAGCCCTGTAGTATCTGTTGTCGGTAAATCTGGCAAGGCAGAATAGTCCAGTCTTAGGGGTCACATTCTCCAGAGTGCCACTGTCCAGTGCCTTTCTACACTCAACAGACACATGAGCAAGAAGAGAAGAAACAGAATTAAACTTTCTGTGTAGTACTGGGGTACATCATACTACACAAATCATAATATTAGAGGTCTACAGAATTGGCACTATACTCTTAAATCACCTAAAGCCCTATTGAAATACTGAGAGGGGAAAAAAAAAACTGTCATTGAATTCAACGTCTGCTTTGCCATTTGATTTGTTTAGTTTAGAAGAGCATATACTTCAGCAAAACCTCTTTTTTCTTTTTAATTTTAAATAACACGTTTAAAGCTAAAAACTTCGGACATTTAAAAAACAATCTTACCAAAGAGGTAATTGTGCTGAATACGTTACTGCAAATAAGATAACACTCTATAGAATAGTATTTGTCAATTAGATATCAGAATAATCAAATTCTTTTCCATTTTTTAAGTGAACATCCTAAACTAGAGTAGTAAAGATGAGTCATTTCTTTTTGCGTAAATCTTTCTATAGACATGCTCTAGATCTTTGGTACAAAAAAGCAATAGCGATTACAACTTCTTTAGTTGAGTACTTTGATTTGAATCCAATGATTCAGATCAACCATTTGACTCACTTTGTGGGATTGCATTGGTTTT
Organism: Plakobranchus ocellatus; assembly: GCA_019648995.1. NCBI lineage: Eukaryota > Metazoa > Mollusca > Gastropoda > Plakobranchidae > Plakobranchus > Plakobranchus ocellatus. The sequence continues at coordinate 966,346 of BLXT01001882.1, forward strand.
TGTGCTTAAAGCCCAACTACAATTTGATCTCAGACTTTCAGGCTTTCATCAGCCAGGGCTTCGGTGACACGGCTCAAACTTGACACGTAAAAAAAATCTTTGCAGATCTCGAGGCAGGTTCACTAGACACTGTGCCACCACCACTCCCTCATTTCATTAGACAGCTTCACACAGAGCTGTTTTTCTAGATTTGTCTTAATAACAAGGATAAGCAAACGGATCTTACTGAATGCCAGCCATGATCTCTGGCATGAGAGCTGTCATCTGCGCATGGAAAGCCCATGGATCGTCCACGTTACTGATTGTCACACTGTTGATCTCGTCTTTCCTCAGCTGCAACTGCGGAATAGCCAGTTCAACTGCGTCTGGGAAACAGTTCATTCATCTTAAAATTAATGTGCCTTTGAATCAGAAGAAATTTTAATTGCACATAGAAACAGTTGTTTTGTTTATTTGGTTTATATTCAGCCAATTGTAAATGTCTATTTCCTGGAGCTGGTTCATAAACCTTTTAGACTTACTGACATTGGGTAAGGAGGTTTTTTCTAGCACAATAATTAAAAATAAATTCCACTGGCATAGCAATAATGTTCCCCTGACTACAAATTTTACACCAAAAACTTGGAATCAAGAAACTGTGACTGCTAAAGAAAACTTAAATTCAGTTTTAATCTGTTTTACATTTACTCTAGTTGGAGTCTACGAATGTTGAAGATGATGTCAACATTTACAAAATAACTACAGAATGCAACAAAACTTGGTGAGCCACATCAAAAATATTCTTCCGAGAATCATAAGAGAGCTATGAGAAGTAAGACAGATGAAAATGGCTGAGGAGCAGAGCAAAATTTCGCATTTGTTGCCACAAAGCTGTGCCATAAAATCTGTCAACCAGTAAGTGATCTTGGGCTTGTTGGTCCTCATTGTGCTAAGCACTGGTGACAGGCTGGCCTCAGCATGTAATAAAAAGATCCATGCAGATTTCAGGGCAAGTTTTTAACCACTGTGCCACCATCACTCTATTCAAACCAAGGCCCTGGTCAGGCCAAGCTGTAATGTCAGAGGCAGATTTTGGGCCTGAAACCACTGTTGAAAGATCATTGCAGATATCAAGGTGAGTTTTTAATCACTATGCCACCATCACTCTATTCAAGCCAAGGCCCTGGTCAGGCCAAGCTGTAATGTAAGAGGCAGATTTCAGGCCTGAATCCACTGTTGAAAGATCATTGCAGATATCAAGGCGAGTTTGTAACACTGTGCCACCATCACTCTATTCAAGCCAGGCCAGACTGTAGTGTTAGAGGCAGATGTCAGGCCTGAACCCACTGTTGAAAGGTCCATGCAGATTTCTAAGTTTCTTCATCAAACAATGTTTTTGCAAGCCCTCACATCCCCTTCCCAAGATAAAGCACATGAGAAATTTTTTTTAAAAAGCACATACTGTAAACAATTAGCACCAAAAATATAAATGATGAAAGAAAAATTGTTACAGGCAAATCTGTGAAGACAGCTGTGAAAGATTTAAATCTAAATCTGAGAACAAATACGATTGCCAAACCTTACAAGCAAAATACTTGATGATGACAAAATTCTAAAAGGGGCTAACTTCATACTTTATGCATCCAGCCTACCTTTAGAGGTGTTCTTGTGCTTTGCAGGTGCCAAATCATCGAAGTCTTTCCTAGGCCTGATTTCATTTTCATCTTTCCCTGAATATCGCCCATTTTTTGTTGATGGAAGATGTAAGAAAAAACTTAATATTGTCTTAATTCATTCACAGTAAATTATATATATATATATATATATATATATATATATATATATATATATATATATATATATATATATATATATCATATATATTCACTTTTGGCCTTTTTTCTAATTGAAGTGTACTGAATGCAGTCATAATGAGTCAGAAGCTACACTTGGATGTTTTAAATAATTGGTATCGCTTGAAACCACATTTATTATCTTCACAATGCTGAAAATTTACAGAGGTACTGTAATCCTGCCCCAAGATATATCAGGGTGGAAAACAAGGAAAAAAAAATATCAAAATTTCTTTTCTCTCAAAACAATTATATGCAACATTCAACTGATGAAGACTAGTTCCTAGAGGTGGAAAATACATGAAGTTATTGGGAATTATTAAAAACACAAAAGACAAAACAAAAGACTTGGCGAAAGGCATCAAAATCAAATTTAAAAACTGGAAGAGATGTGTTTTTTAAAAGACACATAAAATAAAAAAACAAAAGCATCATCATTACCTTTTAAAGGTTTTGATGACCCCTTGTCTTTTGCTTGCATCAAATTCATATCTTGCAAGGCCTCTTTTATTACATCTTTCAAATCTGCTGGAAGATTCTGAAATTTTTTAGACTTCCTATACACAGGCTGTTTCACACTTTTTACTGAAGACGAATGTGATCCTGAACAGACGGAAGATTTATCAGACATGGCTGGACTTAACAAAGCCTCACTGAGATTGCCTTCCTCCTCATTCAGATGCCCAGACAGTTCCACTCTTAAAGGCCTATCTGGCTTCTCAATCTCTGTGCGGGGAGTCAAATTCTCAGTTTGAAGAGCCTGGCTATAGGCAGTTTTGGCAGCTCCTGGGAGAATTTCGTTGTTGTCAATTGTTGAGGGAGGAGTTTTACAAGCAAAATTATAACTGAGTGAAGATGGGTGTATGTTATCATTGCCAACCAAATCTTGTGTCTGGTCGCGGCGAGCTGGTGTTGCAGAAACAAAAGCTTCTACAGGTACTAGGCTTGGTGAAATTTCTGTTATAATACTGCCTCTGCTGTCACTTCTATCAGGTTCTGCAGCTAGAATCCCTGTGTGTCCTGAGATCAGAGGCCTGGATAAGAGAGGTGAGGGGACAAGTAAGTCCTGTCTGGGGGGAAGTAACTGGCCAGTGTTGGGCCCAAGCAGTTGTGGCAAGTAGTTTGAGCCGGTTAATTGCCATAATGGCTGTCCAATGCGGGTCAGACTGTTGGCAGAAAAGCCTGTGTGATGTGACATTGGATAGTCCCGGTCCCGCACTAAACCTGACTGCTGAACTAAGTTCTGACCAGCATACCAGCTGGGATGTTCAGCATACGTTGACATGGGAAAACCAAGATGATGTGGTGGGCCAGGATTGGCTATGTTCAGCAAGGGCACTTGTCTGTAGACATCATTGAACTGATTAGGAAAGATCATCGGCTGAGCCTGGTAAGATAAGGCTTGAGCCCATCCAGGCTGGGTGGAAATCAAACCAGGTGTACTGGCCAAACCAAATAACTCTGGCTGCACAAGAAGATCATGATAAGTTGGTGGCTGAGTGGCTTGCTGGAGAATGTGTGACTCTGTTGCTGGGCTCAATGAGATGGGTGGCCTAATGCCAGATTCTTCACTTTCTTTTGACTGGTCCTCTGAAAAGATACAGATTGAGAAACATCTGAAATGTTGAACACAACTTTCAAAGCACTGATACTAAATATCATGACAGAGGACAGAGCTTGCACTCTGAATTTGAAGAGCTCATGTCCTTTACTTACCATTATTCACCACAATACACATACATTGCATTAATACAAACATAAATATAAGGCTACAATTTTTTGCTTTTGGAGAAAAAAAAAGGATAAGAAAATAATTCACTCCTCTCTCTCACCTTTTTGTGCTGTAGCTTTTGAAACAGAGTTATGGTTACTGTCAGACTGCGTAGAGAGTTGAGATTCTGAGGAGGAACAGCGCTCAGGTTCCTTTTGATGAGTTAAGTGTGACATTTCCAGCTGAAAAACTTGCGCAGTTTCAAGACCAGACTTTATTTCGTCTTTCTCCTTCTGTTTCCCTTTCTTGGCACGCCTTTTGCCAGAGACCTTTGTTTCAGTTTTGCTTGACGGACTGCCAAAGTTTTTGTTCTCACCTTTACCTCTTTCAGGCGAAAAGCTTGTCTTTGCGTTCACATCTTTTTGCTGCAAGTCTACATTTAACTCTTCACACCTCAATTTATCATTAACAATGAAGTGATTATTTGATGGTTTACTGTCACTGCTACTTTCTATGTTACAAGAACTTTGATCTGCTGCCCCATGACTAAGTTCATTGTGCTGATTTAGTGTGGGCCTCAAACCCTGCGGTTTCTCAATATCATCTAGGCCAAGAGATCCACTGTTTTTATCATGTTCAGTCAGGTCTTTGCTTTCCTCTTCAGGCAGGTACTTATCATTGTTTCTGTTACTGTCAGTTGAGTAGTCAATCCCATTTTGATGTTTTGAAATGTCTAATGCAGACCCTCCACATTTTTTGCCATTTGGAGACCTTTGGGTTGATGTACTGCTATCTTTAGAATGTTTGTCTTCTATGCTATCTTCATCTGGATCTGTGAAAGAGATGGAAGAAAATATTGCATGAATTACATTCATAACCATGTTCCTTCAAAAATGTCAGCAGCAGGTTGATATCTTTAAGTATTTTCAGGTAGAGCAGCCAAAACAAAAATGAAATGAAGAGTTTTGTATTAAATAATTTTATTTTTACATCAAATTTTTAAAAAAGAAGTTTGCTTTTAACACTATTTGGAAGTTTTTAAAAAATTGAGATCTGAAAGCATTTACAATTTGGTTTATATATGTTGATGCAAAATCTGATTTAAAAAATAAAATTAAAAAAAAAAATGATCTATGAGACCTTAAGAACAGTTTTATCACTGAATCTGATCAACCTTTGAAAGCTATAGCTTCTCCTAAATTAAACCCCCTCTAAAGCATTTAAGCAGGATATTCTTGTCAGGGGGGGGGAGATCACTGAATGGAGGAAAGAGAGTAAGACTGGATATTTATCCTTGCAGCATTGTGATAAAAGACCAAAGCAATTTACTCTCTACAGCTTGAATTACAGCAACAAAAAATGTAAACTGAAAGACAAAGACTTACACAGAGTGGAATCAATGTGATTTGCTAAATCTGTAAACAGCTGAGAAACTTTGTCCAGGCGTACGAGGGTTGTTTGGTAGTTGGAGCGACTTCCTTCCTGCTCAGTTAAAATCTGCTCAGTGTCTTTCAAAACCTGGACAAAAAGTAATAAAGCAGATCAATAGTGGAATAGAGCATGAATATTACATAAGATAGTTCTGTCACATAAACCTGGCTCAAAACTTGAGTATGATTTCGCTCAGAAAATAAGTTACATACATAAAACAAGACACATTATAGACCTAGATCTTGAAGTTTTCTCAAATTTAACAATTGAAGCATCATACCCAGTATTACTGATAGGATATATTACTTACTACTTTTTTTTTCTTTTTTTAAATTTATTTTTAATTGCATTCAGGTCCTACTCCTACATAACTTATTTGAAAAACATCCATGCAATAAAAGGACTATACTATATATCAGAGAGTGATATTTTTTTTGTTAGTATGAAACAATTTCCAGTGCATAAATCTTTAAAAAAAAAAAAAAAATTTTGGAGGGTTTATTTTTTTCTCATATTTTGATAGAAAACAACATACTGATGAAGTAAAGTCATTCAGAATGTCTATCAGGTCATCCTTTTGCTGTTGTATAACAGCAACTTTCATCCGCACAGTCTGCTGTAGCTGGTGCTGGCTGCGCTTGTTGCGTCGCATCTTGGTGGTATTTGCTCTAGATAGGAGACCTTTATCAATTCCAGTTACGAACTGGACCAATTACTGTGGGAGGTAATAAATAATATCAAAATAGATTTTTTAACATTGCCACAAGACCTTTCAACATATACACACAAGAAAAAGAAAATCTATGGGTGTTAGACTGCTTTAGAGATTAAATGTGAAAAGAAACACAAATCTTCTGTGGATCACTTGTTTTGTAAAATTCAAAAACCATCATTCATTGGAGCTGATCAGCTAAAACTCAGCCGCCATTTTAATCCAAAACTATTGAACGTCGTTAATTTTTAAAAAGTTTACGGGATAACTTTGATTTTAAACGGAAATATTATTATTTGTACAATTTTGGTAACATTCTACTTTGATATAATATATTCATTTACCTCCCGCTAATGTTGATCATTTTATAATGTAAATAGAGCATTTTAATCTTAAAATATCTTCACAATTTTTCATTTAGACAGTTATATCAATATTTTTTTTTTATATTAAAAAGTACAAAGAAGAAAACAAAAATTCTGTAACAAACGTCAAACAGGTCTTAAATTTTTTTTAAAATTTGGGGGGGGGAAGGAAGCTTCAAAATTGTCCATAGTTTGTTAAAAGTGCCTTCATTTGGTACTAATAATATGGAATATCACTGTGTGTGCATAATTGGAAATCAACTGTCACTCTGCAGGTTGTCCGTCACCAACAGAGCAGGACTTGCACATGCAACAGTATCTTCTCTTGCACACTCTTGTGGCGCTGTGGCGCTGTCGTCATCATTCCTATTTTCTTCGCTGACAGACTTGAATATGTGCGGTCACGAGCGATGTAACCTAACCTCTTGCTCTTCAAACAGTTCGTGTGCATCTTATGCTCTCCTGCATTGCTTTCTTTACTTCATCATAATCCAAGGCTTGGGCCTGTGAAAGTTGTCTGTAGCAATCAAGAGCTCATCCAGTCAGGAGTACACTCAGTGAACTCGCCCACTTTTCTTGAGGCCACTGGCTCATCGCTGCAAATCTTTCAAAGCATGTTAGCCAGCTGTACAAATTGTCCTTTCCATGCACCGAATTGGGCAATTTTGGTAACTTGGCACGGGCATCTGTCCCACCTGTTGGGTTCACCTCAGGATCAGCCTTTACACCAGCAGCTTGAATCCCTGATTTCTCAAGCTCTATTTCTTTTCATCTATCTGTTTCTCTTTCTCTTCTCTTTCAGCATGTTCCACTCCTCTTTCTCTTTCCTTTCAGAGCATTCTGCTTCTCTTTCTCTTCTCTTTCAGCATGTTCCGATTCTCTTTCTCTTTCCTTTTAGCGTGTTCCTCTTCTCTTTCTCTTTCCTTTCAGTGAGTTCTGCTTCTTCTCTCTTCAGTTGAAGTTCTCTTTCTTCTCTTTGGCTTCCTCTCTCTTGCTCGGCAAGTCGTCCAAATTCTTGCTTCAAATACTCTTCCCTCTTCTCGACTCTGTATCCCAAAAAATTGGCCTGTTATAGGATTTTCTCTCTCAAGCCCTTGACAAAGGATCTCTTGTCAATTAGATCTAGATCTAGATTTACTTTCAACTCTGACCCTGTATACCTCGTCAGAATCGCCAAATATGTCACATATGGCTAAGTGCTGTGTAGTTATAGATATAGCTGAGCACTGCTTATGACAAAGAGTTCTTTTACACAAGACGGAAGAATAAAAATCCCCATAAGTTTTAAAAAATTGTTGCCGCCTTATTTTAAGATGAATACACACCGAAATACACACAAAGACAACAGAGAAGACACAAATTACGATGGTGTCATTTTTTGTTTTTACTATTGAAAAGCATTCAAAAGAAACGAACCATTAAATTTAACACTTTTTGACCTGTTCTCAGTCTCACACTTTTTCATATGTCTGATAGTGACTGACCTTCCTGTGATACGTACGCTAAGTCTGCCCTAAAATTGAACAAAAGGTTTACTTACTTGAATGAGGAACACTTTCAGATGAGCAATTTGTTTTCTACAATTAATTAGATCTATAAGCTCTCACATATTAGTAATTTATACGTTAGCATTCTCTGCTAGCTCTCGCCAACGATCTCACAACCATTCTTATATATATACATACCGACTGCCCTCAGATTCTAAAAACTACTCACATGTATGCTAATTAAACAATAGAATTTAAAATCATGCATTCTAGAATTTCTAGAACGAAGAAGGTACTACCAAATATGTCATCAACGTTAGCTAAAAATATTAGCCAATCAAACTTCTCCAAGTGACATACCCACCATTGTTATGGTCTAGCAACATCTTCCAGACTTTCTAGAAACCCTTAGATCTAAAGGAGTAGACAAAGCTAAAACCATAATAGCACCACTAAACTAAAAATAGGTCTAATCTAGGCCTACTCAAAATCTGACCAAGCATTACAAATAAACAAGGCCAAAACACAATCAAACCCATTCCGAGTCTAGATCTAGCCTCAATTCACACTCACAGCAACCAATTGTCACACCAACAAGGTGGATGCAGTGGAGTGAGGAGGTTTGCATACAAGTTTGTGAAAAGAAAATAGCTGGATCTAAGATTTGAGAACAATCAATTGGAGACAGTGGAAAGGAGGTTTCTGCAAGACTTCCTAATGCGCACACAAGAGAAGTGAATTTGATGAAAGCTACCCTGCTTACCAACTTGTCATATCACAGTAAAACTATTTATTAAAACTTGCAGATAAAACACAATTTCTTGCTACCACTTGAGTTTTATTTCTAAATTAATTCAATAATTGCTGAATTGGACTAGATCCTCTTAGAAACTCAGCCGCAATTATCCAAGATTTTTTTAATTTTGGTAGCAATGCTGATCGAATTTTTTTTTTTTTTATCAGAATGTTATAATTTTTGTGTCAGGGTCTTGGTACTTTTTATCCTAAGTATTAAGGTTTTTGAATTTTAAAAATCCATTCACAATTGCAAAATTCTCCAATTTGAAGTTGTAAAATTTGTCAATATGGCTAAAGAGCAATTTATTCTGGAAAAATGGGCCCTCAAAAACTGCGATTTTCGAGTAAAATGTCAGTTCCTCATTTATTTGTCAGAAGATTGAGATGAAACTTGGCACCTAGCAAGAAAAAAGCATGGGGAATCTAAAGGAGCCATCAAAAATTTCCAAACTATCATTTTTGGATTATATGATATGTAGAAACACAATGCAATCACAAAATTTCACTTAATTTTGCATATCATGTTTCTATTGATGTATAAGTAAAATCTGTACACTATGAGCAGGATAATATAAAAAGCCAGTTAGAGTGGTGGTTTTTTTTTCAGAAAAAAATACGAGATAATTCATTTGATGTTCTAAATACTTCAATATTTTTGTGAGCTCCCATCTGACAAGTTAAATTGTGTGAATTAAGTGGGATATAAATGAGAGGTTTGAAGGATTTTCTGTTTGAGCTCTGAAACAACTTTCTTGCAAGGAAGACAGAGAAGATGAAATAATTCTAATAACCACAAGCTTACTTCTGTATATTTTTAGTTCCTCATTTTCTTAGTCTAACTGATAAAGAGCGTTATACCCTTTATGGGTGTTGGCGGGAGCGCCCGCTATTGCCCATTGATACTTGACTATAGCATACACTTTTAAACTACGGAATAAGCCCCTTTATTTTCTTTACAGTGGCTGGGCCTAAATAGTTTCTGTTGCTTGAAGAGTTCTACTTTCATTTTCCGTTTACTGTTCTAAAGTTGAATGAATGGTTACCGAGTAACGATTTTTTCAAAATGACCTTCAACTTGCTCTCGCAACTGACAGAAAGATCGACTAATAAAGAAGATGAAGATGAGGGTAGCCCTGTAGATGATATTGGAGTTGAAATTGATGATGAAAGTGATGCTAATTTTGATGTAGAGGAGGGAGAAGGTGATGGGCTACGTCTAAACTCTTCCGACGATGATGAATCTGAATGTAGATCTAGATC
>BLXT01001882.1:1051512-1062583 GCA_019648995.1 Plakobranchus ocellatus
TTAATTGACCTGAGAAAAGAGGAATGCAGAATACATGAGGCTAGAAGAGATGTACGCATCTTGCATGCAATTTTTGTTTTATTGACTTATCGATTCACTCAGTTTGATCTTTGAAAAAAACATTTATATTTTTGCAGGATCATCTGGACTACTCATCCACTGTATATCTGGATGGGATCGGACACCATTGTTTGTGTCAATGCTGCGGTTGTCTTTATGGGCGGATGGAGCCATCCATAAATCTCTGTCTGCCACAGAAATACTCTACCTCACACTTGCCTACGACTGGTATCTGTTTGGGTGTGTAATCTGCTAGACTAGCCCACTGCTACGCTCTAAACCTAGAATGGATTGATTAATGTAAAGGCTTACATTTAGGTCAGATTAGATCTAGATATTATCTGATTCTAGATTCACATTTAAACTTGACCTAGATCTGATAGGTTACTGTCTAACAACTTTGTTGCATAGGCTATTTTTTGTTACTTTTTAAAATTATACTTCGTAGACCTCTACTTGACTCGACTAAAGTGTCTACCACAAAGGGGTTTTTTTTTGGCGCACAGAAGGGCTTTGGAGAAGATCAACATTGTAATTATATAAACAATTAAAGCATGTGTCCTGAGTAAAATATATCCATGTCAACTTTTTTATGGATCTGTAGACTGTCTGCAGATAAAGATATTGAAACTTAAGACTTTATCTCCATTATAGTGAGAAGCTGAGCATGTTACCTATATAGGTCATTCTCTTTGCCACAGTTAAGTCTGCATTAAGATATGTCTGTATTTAACAGTCAAATCTGTAGATCAAACAACAAGCCTATCAAGCTGGTAAACAATATCTCAAGCAAGATACATTTAATTTTTTTATACAAAACTCGGAAATGTGTAAGTAGAACATAGTAAGAGAGAAAGAAAGAATGCAGTTTCAAGTTTTTTTTTTATCCTCAACTTGTCTATCTATGCTCCAAATATCTTCTTTGAAGTCTTGTCAGTTTTGGCTGTTATTTTTAAAATCAAGTACATAACAAGATCCACCATTACTTGAACATCAATAAGATCCAGTAAATAAGACATAATTTTGATAGGAAAGTAGAAATCATACTTGAGAACAAAGCGTAAAGAAATGGCATATCAGAATCAATTTTTTGCAAGTTAAGTGGTTAATCTGAATGAATTGAAAGCAAAATATGCACTTTTTGAGTTTGACTGTGAGCCAAATTTTATGCATTATTATCAAGTTTTGTGGGGTTTTTATTTTTGTTTTTAAAAAACATCTTGTTAGCCACCTTATGTTGTTAACCATATGTCCCTGTCATTTTTTTCCTTTTTCCCTTAGCCACGACCTTCCAGATCGTCTGCGTAATGAGCAGGAGGTGAGTGATCAAAGCAAATACAGTGCTCTAGATTCAGTAAATTTTGCTTCCTCAATAAATATTGAAATAAATCACGTGGAACAGTGCAGCCAAGTGTCAGATCGGTTGGGTTTTTACTGAGCAGCATAAAGCAGTAAACCTCATCGTCAACTCTACAATTTCTAGCTATGGTTTGGAGCAAGTGATTTTGAAAACAGATATTTTAGGTTTTTCTCTTTATGAATACAATTTTTGGATTTTGAGGTATGTACTTTTTTTGTTGTTCTTCTTGTTATAAGATATATCCATTATTGTATATTTTTTTCAAGCCATACTAAATGAATAATTTCTTTTAATTTTTTTTTTTGACTTTAATCGCTGATATGATAAAGGTTGTAAAATTTATAACATTTTATTCCCATCAGATCATGCATTTCTGCTTCAAGGTGCTGCAGGATATTTCGTCTGATGAATTCTCCATATCACCTGGGTAGTTACATCAAATACTCTACAGATTTCAAATCTCTTATTTTTTGATTAAGCATTTTTGTATCTCTTTTTTTTTTGTTTTTGTTGTTTTTCTTTCTCTCAATCAAAATTCAATTCTCAAAAAGGAATAACAGACTTGAAAATGAATCACTTTTTTTTTGTAATGTTAGTGTCTCCTTTTTGTAGAAATAAAATCTTATTGTAAAGACTAGTTATTCCTTACTTAAGAATGTCTAGTATTGAGAAAATGTACATTAATGATAATAGCATTAAATAATTATTTCACAGGCTATAATCAATATATGCCTTTGACTTATCTCTCATCAAAAGAGAAAACTCTTCTTTTCACATTTGTGTGCAGTTTCACAAAATAATGTCATTGCATAAATGGCTGTGTCATGGCTGATTTATATTTCTGTAATCATGGAGAGCTAACTTTATGTACATGAATCAGCATGAAGTATGTCATAGGATTGAGTGGGAAATCACAATTTTAACATTTCAAATCAATGATACAGCCAGGAACTTCTTCCTGTGAGAAAACTATGAGACTTTCAATTTTAGAGAAAACCATTTTAAGAAGAAAAAAATATATTAAATTTTACTCTTCTCAAAAGTTTGAGGTGCAATATCTAACTTGTAAGGAGATGTCTCAAGGCATTTTTTCTTTTTAATATTTTTCTTTTCCTTTTGTACACAGCAGTAAACAACATTATTACTCAGGGTGGCATATAAGCTAGACAACAAGCCCTGAAATCTATAGGGACTTTTTTGTCAGGTTTGAGCCTCCATCACTGTCATGGCCTAGCGAGGGCCTAAAAGCCTGAGATGATCTCACAGCCATAAGCTCAAAGCAAGCAAACAAACAAACAAATATCATTAGTGTTAACAAGATTAGAAGTTGACTGTAGATGATCTATCCCTCCACCCACTGTTTTCCTCACCAGGACTAGAAGCCCCACAGCAAGCATGGTTTCCCCGCCAATGTCACCCCGCTATGTTAACAGAGCCAGTCAGAGAGGCCAGTCATTGACCAATCATGACCAGTTGCCAGCGGCTGCAGTGAAGCCTCCAGGCGTGAAGAGCCCACCCAGAGTTAACTCAGACTGCAGTCTGGGGCTCCAAGGGGTTTTGTTGAGTACGTGTTCCTTGCATCACAATTCACCTGATAGGTCTAGTGAAGTGTCTCACAGATAAAAGCTGTGTTGAGTAAAGCATTATCACAATTCACCTGACAGGTCTAGTGAAGTGTCTCACAGATAGAAGCTGTGTTCAGGAAAGCATTATTTTAAAAGTATTGAGATGGAAGGGATTTATTTGCCAGTCAAGGATTCATTAGCTCAGCCTTTTCAGTCAAGAAAGGCAAAATAAATTAACTGATGCATCTGTTTGTTGTGCCATTTTGCCCAAATCATTGTTGGCAATGGAAGTATTTATGCAAGTACAAAAATCGTTGACTCTATTCTATTACGAGCTTGAGCCTGATTGTGAAACTTTCCAAACAGTAATCTTATCTTCAGCAAAGAGTTATGTAAGCAAAATCAATTCACTTTTGTTAGTTTCAAAACTTTTAATAATTTATATACCCTATATCAGATAAAAAATGGAAGAAATGTTTTACATTTGACAAAGAGTTCATGGAATTTTTTTTCAAGTTGATCAGCATATATGACCAAAATGTTTTTTTTTAAAGGCAACCATGATTTGAAAATTTTATGGATCTTGAATTTCATCTTACCACATCTGTTTTTCTGTGATAGGAGGAAAAACTTAATACACAATGTCTTCTCTTGTTCTTTATTTCAGCTGAGGATATGATGAACTGCAACACTGTTGGGAGCACCACCAGTCTTACCAGCAGCGGCAGGAGCAGCAGTAGCAGCAGCAGCAGCAGCAGCAACAATGTTTGTGCTGCTGATGATGCTAAGACTGGAGATAAAGATTGGGCCAGTGAAATGATGTGGGAGGCGAGAGGTGGAGCAGAAGGTTCAGATGGGAACATCAAACAGACAGGAGGGCAACCTGTAGCTCGGTGGGGCAGGCTTTACTTGCCTCTTTCTTTGTTTTTGCAATAGACTTATATTTTACCCCTTCGTGATATTTTTTTTTTTAAACCTTTTGCTTGCTCTTGTGGCCATTCTTTTTTTTTTCTTTTCATTCTCCATTATGTTGTGATGGTGCAGCTGGATAGAGTCCAAGTTCTGTAAAAAGGAGCCTTAGATTGATAGTAATTTAGCTCAAGGAAACAACCAGTGTATCCATTTTGTGCACTACCTTTATCTTAACCTCGACATATGCATTGCCGCAGCCAAGTGAAGTTCGGTATCAGTAGTCTTAAGTGTGAATGCAATTCTGCACTTTGCTTGACTCAACAGCTTTGCATCAATAAGAAAAAAAAAACCTCATTACAAAACTGATGCTATCTTCATGTGTTATTTCAGCAGAAGCCTGTTTCTCTCTGGCTGTACCTCTTATATCTGTTTCATCTGTATTTCAGTATTCTGTTTCTCATTGCAAACACACCATGTCCTCTCTGTAACAGTGGTGGGATGTAGAGCTTGATGATCAATCTTTTTTTTTTACAAGCAGGATTCAAAATATTTTTTACCTTTTGACTCAAAATCCCAGAGACTGATCGAAGACCATATGTTATATCTTTAAAGATTCAAACTTTGCTTTTTTTTTTCATTTTTTTCCATATTCAGAAATAAAAGACTTGTTTGCCTCTAGGACATAAATTTATGCAATTAATATCAATTAGAGTGATTTTCACTCATTTTGGACAACTATCATTTTCACTCAATTTGGACAACTATCAAAAGTAAGTATCTTATATTCTTCATTCTATCTTGCTCCTCCCTTTGCTCGGGCAGCTCCATCCACAGAGGCTTATCTCAGTCTCCTCCAAATCAATTTGGCTCCTGGGTTGATGCTAGTCCAGTGGTCCACACCTCGCCGGGTAATGCTGAGCAGGCCCAAAACACAGAAGGACGTGCCATGTTCATCAAGTGAGTCTTGAAAACTGAGCAAACCCATCCAGTAAAGATCTTCAAATATTTAGACATAAAATCCTTTGAAGTTTTGAACTATTCATGCATCAATTATAATTTTCATTTTTGCATTACACTTTATGGTGAGTAATTCATGTGGTAATCATGAACCTCAAGGTAATTGATCTTTTTTTTAGCCATATTTTCAACTCAACTAACAAGACAAATGACTAGTCTGCTCTTTGAGATGAACATCATGTTGCAAACCAAATACAGTTTTCTTTTATGGTCGTGCATTTCTATTTGAGCAAAACTCCCAAATCTTAAACCTAAACTTATTTTATTATTGTGATTTTCAGATAGCAATGATTAGATTATGGCTGTTGCTAATATATCGTTGTATACAACCATGTCAAATAAGATAGGGCCTCCAAATAAATTTGTAAGGAATCTTAACAAAAAGCTTAATGGTGTGGGCTTTATATCAAACACTAGCCAGTGAATCCCTGGCTTCAAAGATATTCAATGATAAAAAAACAATAAATTGTGCTTGATGTGCGATGGTGTTACACAGTGACGTTTTTTCTGAATAATTCATTGTGATCTGTGCATAGAATTTTTATGTAGTCATAGATTGAAAACTTCCTATATAAAATGAGATATAGGTCTGGTTCTACACACTTATCTCCTCTTTGCCTAAGAAGTGATTTTTCTGTTTACTCAGCATTCTGGTAAATGTTTGCTGAGTGGCGTGTAGTTTCCATCTAGGAAACACAGCCAGAGGCCACACATGAGGTGTTTAGACTAAAAGCGTCGGGTGCATTCCAAGGAAAAAAGGCATTGGAATTTTGATGGCGTGCTGCAATGCTAGTGGCTGTTACTACACCGTCTTCCCACTCAAATTTTATCTTCGCCTTGCAAAATTATTTTTCGAACTGTACATGAAACAAAAGAAAAAAGAGTAACGAACACAATGACATAAGTTTTATTTAGTTTAAATATTTTTATTGATAGAAAATCAAAGGTCAAACTATTAAGAAATATCATGGTGAGAGGTGACCTTTGGGTTTTCCGCCGCTCACAGGCGAGCACTTGTGGTATTTACTCTCTAAACTTTTTTTTCATTAAAAGAATTTTTAAAAGTTGTTTTTTTTAATATACTCAAAAGTTTAAGAGTTATCATCCTTGTACTTTTCCTTTCAAAACTTCCAACATCAAAGCTTTCACTTTTTGGCAACACTTAAAAAATGTGCCCCTCTTTTGCCTCTCCCTGGCCAGCTCTAACCATTTTGTGGACGTGCCGTTAGTGAACCATTCCAGCCCAGTGTCTGTTCCAAGGAGAAAAACACAGGAGCGAGTCGGGTCTGTGAACAGTTTAGGCAGGTGAGCTGTCTCTGTCCCTCTCCTTGGGATCTGAAGCCTGTAGGGTTGTGCTTTAGCCAAATAGTTTGCAGTATCTTCAAAAGATCTAATACTAGCGTTACTGCACTACATTTAACTTATGCTCTTAAGATGTGTGGGCTTTCCATGCTTATTTATTGAAACAAATAATTTTATAGTGGTGACAGAGGAACGATGGCA
The DNA here is from genome assembly GCA_019648995.1 of Plakobranchus ocellatus. Lineage (NCBI taxonomy): Eukaryota > Metazoa > Mollusca > Gastropoda > Plakobranchidae > Plakobranchus > Plakobranchus ocellatus. The sequence continues at coordinate 1,057,930 of BLXT01001882.1, forward strand.
CAGTCTTTTGGGTTTGAAAATGACTACTGCTACCTTGAGGGTCAACATAACAGAGAGCACCAAGAAAAGATTGGGTCAATTTGACTTACAACAATAACTCAATAATTTTTGGATTACTTTGAAGGTCACTAATTAATTTAGATTTCTTATAACTTCTTCCTCTGTGGTAATTTTCATGATACAAATTTTTGCTTTTAATTGTATCTAGCTCTTTAATTTGAAATCCCTGTGTTGAGGGTTGAGGCTTGGTTATTTATCTGGCCTGTGCTAACCATCTGTTGCTGTTTGTGTCCTGTGACAGTTGGCAGGTGATCAACACTGAGGATCATGTCAAGTCGCTGGAGCGTAGCAACTCCCAAGGTTCCCCAGCCCAGCGACCAGTTAGCCCTATAGCCTCGTGAGTTTTCTCTCATATATCAAAATTACCTTGCTTTGGATTTATCTCAGTGCAAGATCTATAGTTGTTAGGGACTTGCTTATCAGATGCAGTTGAGTCTGTGTGTGAATGAAAAGTACTGAAAAATATAATAACATATTAATCAGTCCAACTTTGCATAATGGCATTAAGAACAATGTATTTGAAATAAAAAGTTACTTTACATTGCCTTATATACAAAGCGAATATTGTTTTTATCCTTGTGTAGCATATTGAAAGGAGTCAAAGAAAACCATTGTATGAGATGTAACATGTACTCTTTTGGAATTAAGTGTACTCAAATGCTCACAGCACATTTTCAGATGAATCAATTGGAAATTTCACATAATACGTGTTTTTAACCAGTTTTGCTGAGTTACTTGATGGCATATGGGTGTCCAGTTTCACAGAGACTCTTTGATTTTAGGTTGGAAACATGTGTGCTCCTCTGTAGCGATCAAATCTCTTAATCACGTGCGACTAACCCCTTTTCGTCTTGTTATTCTTTCCTGACTGAGGTTTTTTGGTCTTAAAAAAAAAGGAAAAAAAAAAAAAGTATAAAGCAATCATTCTGAAAATTTGGATACATAAAATTTATCTTTAGGTCTGTAAGTTGCAACCTTTTTTGTTCAGCTGCCTTGATATGTTGATTTTGTATGTTTTTTACAAAAAGGGTAAAAATTTGATTTTTCAGAAAATTTTCTGAAGCCCATGAAAGATGCAGCAATTATGTAACAACACACAAAAACAAGCAAAGATGTTTTTGACTTCTATGGATTTTATTTAGATCTAGATATCTAGACTGAAAATTATCTGGTTGTGCTCGTTTTTCCGTTTTTGTCTTGATTTAGTGCTCCTAGATCTGCTACTCTGAGCGTTTCTTAGATCTACACTATATCTGGATCTAGATCTAGATCATCATTGGAATCATCGTAACTTTCTACTGGCAAAAACTCTACATCATAATCAAAAAATTCTTCCCCAGATCCGTCTGCCTAAAAAAAACCAAACAGACTAAGTCTATTCAAGACGGTAATCCCATTAGACCTAGATCCAGATCTCCATCTACATCACAGATTTCACTAATTCTAGACCGACTTTCGGTTTTGCACCACGCGTTTTAAATTATTTTATAAAAAAAACCAAGTTCCACAATGACAAAAATGTGATTCGCAATACTGACGAAAAAATGGTTCAGGAACAATAATCTTGAGGCGTCGAGTTGTTTGTGCGGTAAATTATAGGTATTTTAGAGCAGTGAAGGTAAAAACCGCAAGGGTTGCGAGGACCGTCCACTGGGAATTTTTGGGTTGCCCTCAATAGGTGCGGGCTGCATCTTAAGTGACTTTACTCACTGGGCCCTGGTCACTTCAAGGCTCGCCAGTGCTTCAAAACTGGCCATTTCAGACAGTTTTAAAAAAATTCTAGTGCTTTAATAAATTGTTGCAGAAACTTAATTTTTACTGTACGTATTTTCGTATTTCAGAGCTTTACAAATGTGTTAATTTTATTTCTTTTAGTGTTGTGGTTGATTTTTTACTATTTTTAAAAAATACCATGCATTTCCTATTTTCGGAAAGCATTCCCTGATAGCAGACACCCATAAATAGCAGATGTAGAAAATCAATAATCTGAGAAAAATATTTTTACATTTGGAGATAAATTTTGTCACAGAAAATTAAAAATTATTTTGTTGAAACCGGTTCTTTGGTCTAAATCTAAATCTATCTCACTCTGAATCATGAAGTCTTTAATTTGACCGTTCACCATGGGTCGTTGGCGTGTGAGCAGAGTATATCTAGAATTACAGAAACCGATGAACATTTATTGCTTTAATATCGTAACTAGACCTAGAGTTTTCACGCGAAATTCAAATGTACATTCTAGAAAGAAATTTCAACCTCGGTCACCTCCTAGAAACTCTAGATCTAGTCTAGATTCTAAATCTAGAACTAGATCTAGATCTAGAGTTCGAGATTGGATGGGCACTTAGGTTTGGGGACAAGGTTTTATGTTGAACAAAACTAATATTCTCAAAACTATTGGGAACGGAAAAATTTTCATTTTCATCATCTGATTCTCATAATTATGGCTCAACATCACTCTCTCCATCAAACTCAAAAGTATCAAGACATTGCGCCGTGATTCCGCTATTATTTTGGTTGGCGACGAGTTCAGAATGACAGATTGAGCGGTTCGGAGGTATCCGTCTTCAATCCTTTATTTTCAATACTAAAAATAGGAGAAACGCGGCAAATCGGGTATCACCGTAAATCTCGGAAACTCACAAAAACAACCAAGAAAACCGGAAGTTTCTAATACGTTGTTAACGTACTTAAAAAAATTTGCAAAGCCATGCCGAGCATACTCGACATCAGGGCCCGGTTGCTACAAATAGCATGTCGATACCGTTCGAGACCAGGGCCCTGTGAGTTAAACAGTCTAGTATAGCCTGAAAACGATTCATAACATTGAAGCAAAACACACTCTCACTTGAGTGTCATCAAAAACAAAAGCAGCCAGGCAATGGATGCCAAATTTCGTACATTGTTTCAACTACTTTACATATTTTGTGATATCAATGAATGTATGGACATGAAAACTGACTTGGTTAATATGTCTAAAATAGTAGAAAGGTACTGGTTTAAATTAATATCTAACACACAAACTGTATGATGGTGTTTAGCTAAAAATTTGCATAAGCTAACTCAGAACAGGTAATTTTAAAGGTGCACACGCATTTGGAGCCAGGGTTTTTAAGGTTTGAAAAAAAGTTGCTGTATCTATATTTATCAACCAAAATCCATGAAGTTTTTGCATGCATTGAAACGAAAAACAGATCTTTGCAATTAAACAACTTTGAGGAAAATTGCATGGATACCTTTTTTAAATGAATTTTCAAGATATATATGTGAACTTGTGACCATAGAATATTTTGGAAGCTGCTCATAAGTTTAAAAAAAAGCAAAAATAAAGATAATGGCGACTTTGTGTTTTTTTTAATTTTTGCAATGCATGATTGAGGAAATGAATGGAACTGAATATTGAGAAGTTTACAGAGGTTCTGGGTTTAGATGTTTGTTGGAATGTGCAACTTTCTCAGAATATGTGGATCCAGCAACCTTAAGTTTTTTTTTTGTTTTTGGCATTCGGTCATAGCTCTAAAAAATCATCCCCTCCCCCCCCAAAAAAAACTTTCCATCAGATTCTGCCACAACTGAGACTTACACTAGACAAGATATGAAACTATCATTTAAAGCTGTGTGAATAGCATTTGCCTGATTTATTTAGGGTTAGGAAAATTCTTTTAATTCCTCTTGCAATCCATGCAGTAAAGGCTCGAAGAAACTTTAAGGCTTCATGCACATGTTGCAGGTAAAAAACCTGAGTGAGTTAGGGGTAGTGAGGCTGTTATGTGGTATAATGTATTTTTGCAAATTAAACAACCTAATGTTTGTTACAAGTGACCAAAAATGCCTTGTTTGTGTGCAGTTCTTCTCACATTAGCCCAGAAACCTGAGCCTCATTCATATTGGTGACAAGAAAACTATTTTTACCAGTTTTTACAGGCCTGCATCATTATAAAAAAAATTTATCTTTTCCTAGAGCCAAATGAATTAACATTATTTCTGTTTTTTGTGCAGATGTAATGAGGCTTTTGCCATCAATATGTCAACATTGCGGTGCCAGCGATTGGACGCTGTCTCCCGCCTCTTTTACGCAGCCTACTACTCTGCCTTGAATGCTGAGCTGGGTGAAGGCTGGCAGGAGCCTGGTGGCGCAGGGGCCGGCGCTCTCTCTTCTTTGTTCAACAGTTTTGCAGAACAAGTGGGGCTAAAATCTTCCAGATAGGGCTCAGTTACAGCAGGCAGCTGTCATGCTTGATTGTTGATATATAGTATTGAGATTAAAGGAAAAGAGGCATTGCTAAATGTCTCCTTGAATACGGAAAAGGGGGGGGAGGGCATTTTCTGTACATATTTTTTTTGCAATGTCTTTCAAGGTTTCATACTGTGTAGTCATGTCGTAATCTGTAAGACGTATAAACAAACCACACACACAAAAAAAACAAAAACTTGCGCCTTGTGACTCTGCAAAAAAATTTTTTGTGGAAACAGTTTTACAATGAATGTTCAACAGTGATTTATAATTCAAATTGAAATTGTGCCAGAGACTTTTCGCAATTTCTGGAACTGCCCCATTGCCTTTGTCTGATATCAAAAGTAGGGGGAGAGGGGA
>BLXT01001882.1:1130043-1144060 GCA_019648995.1 Plakobranchus ocellatus
TAAATCTTATCTCCTTCATTGGAAAGAAAGAAAAACATGCAATAGAATGACATGACTAGACCAAGAAAAAAATATTAGGGCCAAACTTTACTTTGCACACCTTTAAACCAAATTTCTGCTGAAACCCAGAAAAATCCTGTAAATTTGTTAGAAAATATTTCACATATAAATCATTCTGCTACAGAAGTCTGGCTGATTTAGAGAGAAAAGCAAGATAGATCCTCGAAAATTTACCATTTACAAACATTTCATCTGGGTTATCTGGGCAGAACAGCAGGAAAGAAAGTTCTGAAAAACTTACCAGTTACAGATATTCCATCACTCTCAGATCCTATACTTGACGATCGCTGGGCGGCCACTGCTGCTGCTGATGCTGTCATCCCAGTATTACTGCTGTTCGAATCCTCAGCAAGGCTGTCCAGAGCTGATAGATCCTCAGCATAAACAGCCTGACTCCACAAGTCTATCTCATCTGCATTTTTAAGAAAATATAGATTAAAAACAAACAAAGCAAAAAGCACTATCAAGAACTATGGAGAATATCTCTCTGTTTTTAGCAATTTTGTGAATTTACTTCAACTTAAACTTTCAAATCATAAAAGAAAAAGAAAAACTACTGTCCTTGTCTCAAAGCCAAACTTCACATATTCTGAAGGGAAGATTTAGCTTGACAATCACCAACTATGAAAGAAAGAAATATTTTACATTTATTTTTTAGCTTTGTTCTTTAAAACATTTTCAAATATTGTGATAATTCAGTTGCACTCAGGCTGTATTTTTTTCCCTCTCCCAAACTTTTTCAAACACTTCATTTTACGACATGGATGGAACGAGGACTCGCTTTTCCCCATTTTCAGAATCGTTCACAAAATATACTATTCAAAAATATCTTCAGGAGCAGAATTAATTCTGGTAAAACTAGTTTCCTTTTCATTTTTTTGGTCACCACCAAGCCCTTAAAACAAAAACATTTAAATGCATTTTCACAAAAGACATTGGCAATGAATCTTGACACTAGTGCACCAGGAGTAGAAGCATTTTCACTTTTGAAATTGTCACAACATGATTGAATTGATTTAACCTGAGATCAAACATTTATTATGTACAATTCCGGACCGCAGAACCTTTGTCTTTTTTTTGAGGGACCTACCATAATCGTCCTTCTCTATCAGCACATCCCTAGGATCAACTTCGCTTGAAATCTTGCCATTTGTCATCAATCCTGTAAAGGTAACAGGAAGAAACATTACAATTCTTTTATCTTTTAAAATTGCTTTACATCCAACAGTTTTTTAAAATTCCTCGAACATACAACTTTGCACAAATGGCCATACATGACCAGTGGCGACTCAAATGGACTGGTCAGCCAACCTCATATAACAGTTTCACGTAGTCACTCTGTAATATGTAGAATTATTATGCTCCACTGTCTATTTTCATCAATTAAATGAATGGGGAATTTAGGTGGGAAAAAAAAACATGCTTTTTTTACATTGAAATGGAGGGGAAAAAATGGATAAAAGACATCTCACTAAAGTTTTTTAAAAATCACCACATGCAAGACCACAAGTTAAAGACAGTCTTACTTCTCCCCTTCAGCAGCTTGTCTCTCAATTACCCTCTTTTTTTTTTTGCTCTTTCCTCATTCACAATAAGCACCGATATCTCTAGATTGTCTGTCAACATTTAAACGTGATGCACCTGTTTTATCAAGAGATGCTTGAAAGGCTTTCTTCTTCTGCTCCACTTTCATCAAGCGCTCCCGTCTTGCCTTTTCACTATCATCGTCAAAAATAAAGAAAACTGGAATTATTGTTAGAATAAATTTAGAACCAACAAGTTTCACATTGTTGAGCTTGCACAAAATATTGACAATTTTCAAATTATCTGTAAAAAAAAAAAAACAAAAAAAAAAAAAACTTTTTTTTTACCGACATCAAATCTTTTGCTCCAAATTATCCCAGCAAAAATTGTCCTTAGCTTTGATAATGAAAAAGGCGTCTCATAAAAGTCTGAGTCAGTAGTTTTGTAATAAGAGACTGTTGCTTTGTAAAGGAACCATACAACCTTCCCTCTTTCGAATGTTCATGCAGTATTTGCAAGGAACAGAAATTTTAATATAAAAGAATAATTTACTTAATAGCAAGTGAGCAGAGCAACTTGGTTACTTACAATGCTTGAAGAAAAATTTTTTTTTTAAATGTGATCACAACTGTAGGTGGAGAAAACAAGTCAAATTGGTACATGCTTTTTCTAAATCAATATAAAAACTGATGCTGAAATCCGAAGCTGATAAAACCTTCATTATCAACTGTTTGAGCTAATTTGTTTTAAACTTTTCCTTGCCACCTTATGTCAGGTGCTCCTGGCTTTGCTGGCACATCTGGTATATTTCTGCTGCAGTGTAGATTTTTCCCCGCTAGATCAGGCTCGGAGTTGTGTCGAGGGAAAGACGTAGTTCCAGAGCTGTCACAGGTGGAGGCAGGTAGAGGACCAGAAGATTCTTTTTTGATTGCTGGAACAGGAGGTGCTGGCATTTCTTCTTTACCTGACGATTTAAATGACTTTCTATTCATTTGTGTTTGTATCAGCACTTGTTAAGCAGAAAAGTGAGATTTTAGGGAGAAAGGAAAATGTATAGTCATGTTCATACAGTCGACACTACTTAACAGAATTTTCATTCAAGCCAATCTTTTTGCTTAAAACCACCCCCTTTAAACATTTATTGCAAAGGGCCATTGCAAAGCTTAACTTTTATCTCAGTTGATCTTTTGACAGTCTAATGCTGCTCTAATCTATAATAATATTAGTTCCATTTGCGCTATCCTTTGTGTGTGTGTGTGTGTGTGTGCGCATAATGCTAGTCTTTTCTTTACAAAAGAAGAGTTAGATTTTCCAGCCCTCTACCACAGTCACAGAACAGGACCAAAGCAGGGAGTGTTGTCTGTATGTGAGAATGGGAAGGGGAAAGAAAGTGCTGCTAATCACAGGCCTACAGTCAAGTCTACAGGTTGACCTAGTTCATAATCTATTCACTCTTATTCTAGCATCCATTGTGTTGGCCTAGGGCCAATGCTTTGGCCGACTTTGTCAAAATTCAAAGATCAAGTTGTCTCAGGCACCAAGGCAATGCTGAAATCAAGCTATGTGTACTTGTGTGTATGTGTGTGTGTGTGTGTGCATGTGTGTGGGAATTGCTTCAATCAGTGAAGGGAACTAAATAATCACATATCTTGATTTTTATATAAGTCTATCTTTTTGGTTATGTCCCATGGACATATACTTGTAGTTTACTAACACAGTTGGTCCTAAATATGCTTTACTATTATGGATGCTGATACGAATGTGTGCCTGATGATTGGTTAATGCTTTTTATTTCTCATGTATGTTTTCTTTTTATCCCCACTTGATAATGTTAATTATGTCTAAACCATATATTTAAAATTGGACAAAAAGTACATAAAAAAGGCCATGAGCTCATTCCAGGGATGACAATGAAAAAAAAAAAAGTCAATTCAGTAGGATGTACTGGGCTGAACATGGCAAGGCAAGAATACAGGCTGCCAAACAAAGCTTTCCTACCATTAGTTCCTGAGGCTGTAGAGAGTGAGCCTGAAGTGACTATGTGGGATGAGTTTGTACTGCCTGAGCCAGCCCAAGTCTTGGTACTGGCCGAGTCCCTTATCCCTGCCGACCTCTTACGCATCACCCGGGCACGATTCAGGGCAGGATCTTCTGTCTGTCGCTTCATGTCATTGACATTGTAAGTCTGTGGGGGCTGGCAATTGTTTCCAAGGCAGAAAAACAGGAAAAATTATTCTTAAAAGATTTTACTGAGTTTCCGTTTATTTGTGTTAATATCTACATTACTTGCAGTAAAACCAGCAAGGCAAAAGTGGCAAATTAAACACTACAAAACGTAGACCACTTTTCAAAACAATTTCCCAAACTATTACATACAAGTGTAAAAATAAGATGGTTATATTGAATTCTGTTTCAATATGTAAATGAAAATTTAGTTGCAAAGCATCGATATCATAAAAAACCCCAAAAAATAACTTTAAATGTGGGGTTTTTTTTTTTTGCACACTCTTGTCACTTTTAAGGAATGATCCTTAAAGATAAAATGAAACACAGTTAAACAAGAAATGTTCGAAAACAAAATTGATTGCCTGTTCCCCAATTGTTCAATGAAATTATTATTTCATAGATAAAGGACTTTTTTCCCCCGCTGGATTCATCAACCCTTCTACAATAACAGTTTAAAATCAACACTTTTGCTCCTCATGCTAAAAACTTCCACACTTCTAATGAAACAAACCAATAAGTACAATAACTTTGATAGAAAATAAATCATCAAACAGATTTTTTTTCAAAATTACAGCGAGATCAATGCATGTTTAGAGACAATAGAAAATAATAAACTATGTTATAAAAATGACTGTGCATACTTCCTTTTAACTTTCAATCGCACTCAATATAAGCATTGAATTCGATAGGAAAGGAAAACTCAGAGAAAACTCACAGCCTTGGGTGCTCGGTTTATACATTTCAAGTAGTCTTTGTCTCCAAGGCAGTTTCCCAAACAGTTGCCGAAACTCCTGTGAATTTGGTAAATGACCTTGAAAGGTTAAAACAGACAAGAAATAGTGACCTCTAAATTGCCAAGTTTTTTTTTTTTAAATGGTAATCTAAACAACTGCATAAAAAAAAATGAAAATGCATGGAGGCTGCCACATAAATGATAGCAATGAAGATATTATTTTGTCGTTTTTGTCTTGTTCAACAAAAAATTGCGTGTCAAATTAGAGAAAGGAATGAATGGGGATGGTAATTAAGGGCAAACGCAATGAAAAAACAATATTGCTCTGAGCAAGAAACCAACTTGAGCGCGCGCTTCAGTCCATCCGTCACAGATTCTTTCTTGGCTTTCTCCAAAGCTTGTCCTTTGGATTTCATGCCTTCACTCACACCATAACCAAGGTCTTCATGAAATGCCCCATTCTATTCAGAGATTGGATCAAACAAAATATCATAGCACTAAAATTTTAACAAGCTATTGTTCTATCTAAATGATCCCTGAAATATAAAAATATGTTTAAAATAATGTGTGGATGTATGAAACATCTTTAATAAAAGAAATATTTTGAAGTAGGCCAAAAAAACCTTATTACTGTAAAAAAATGTAATTGTGAAAAATGCATAATTCAATTAAGTTAATTGTTTTAAGTTATGCCCATAAATTTTCCTTCTGTAAATTTAAAACTTAGAATATATGGGTTTTTAAATCGTACTTTTAATTTATAACATCTAAGAAACTTATCAGACCTTTATCTGGACTCTAACCAATGCGCTCACTCCCACATAAAACTTGCCATTGATAAAGTCCACAAAATCTGCAACATCAGAATCAGACAGAACTAGGATAAAATTTTTGCCACAAATATAAAGGATGTAAAATGACTTTTTTCGTTTTACTGTTGATACCTAGCTGTAAGATTTCACAGGTAAATGGGACTATGTCGAATAAAATCTATTTGAAAAGCATTTGGTTGTGAATTGGTTCAGTGTAGACAATAAATGCATTTCTCAGCAAAATTGCTCCTTAAAGAAATTATAAAAGCATGTGCTGGCCAGCCTTATGCTCAATTGTTTTCCCAGCAATTTTTTTATTAGCTCAATAGAATTGTTTAAAATTTAAAGCAATTTAAGCTTATGAGACCAGTTTGAATTTAAGCAGAAGATGTATCTCCACAAAATAACACAAAAAAACTGAATCAACATGTTCAAAACTTGATATTTGTTTTTCTCTTATTCTGCAATTAGGCCAGAATGTTGTTTACAAGAGAGATAATCAGAGAGATTTCTTAGACCTACCTACTGTCTGCTGTGTCACACTGTGAGACCAGCCATTAAAGCCAAAGGTTTCATTAGCCAAGTTTGTAAGTCTCCAGCCCTCGATGTAAGCAAGCTAAATATATAAAATAGAGGAGATTTGCGGAAAAAAATAAGATGAAATAACATACCACAACTTGAACTTAATGTCTCAGATTCAGACACGTGTTGCAAATAAAAAAATTATGCACATCAAAGATGAGTTCAATTTTTTTCCAAATAAGATCTTTTGAAACGTAATTATAAAAGTGACATGTTGACTTTGCAATAAAAAATGAAAAACATATATCTTACAGAAAACTTTCACGAAGGATAACATGAATTTAAATGTTTTATTTTAAAGCTGTATTCACTAATTGAGAAGGAGAGGTCTGTAAAACCCATGTAAATATTCTAGTGAGAAACATAAAAATTATTCATGAAGACAAAAAAAAATTTGTTTGATGTTTAGCTTAGAACATGAAAAAATTAAATTGTCCTGTTTTAAAAAAATGCTTTTTTTTCATCCTTAAAACCGTAACATTTTTCGATTTCTACCTCTTCTAATGATTGCACACTTAAACTTAACAATTATAGTACAGGAAAGACAACGTGATACTCTGAGCAGATCTGTGAACCTTCAAGCCTGCTGCTCCTGTACGCTGACTGATGAACTCGGGGCCAAGTCTTTGCCTCAGGGTGCGCTGCAATGCAACTTCTTCCTCCACTGTGTAATCTTGCTGGGTAGTTGACACAACAATATAAAGATATGCGCAAACATAATAAATTAAAAAAAGCCCACAAAGAAATCCTGTTCATACTATCTATGCGCATCAGATGAACAGGAAAAAATTCCAATTTCATATTACAATTTTCATCATGGATCAAGCTGGCCTTAACTTAAACTCGGTTGTATAATCGCTGTAGATCTACAGTGTGCATAATTCTGTAAGCCAGCTCACGCCATGGCTGTAGAACTATGCCACCCTTTTTCATATAGTCTTGCCTGACTTCTGTAAATCTACGACCTAGACCCTTTTTTCTTTGGAAAATTCCACGTGTTCATAGTTAAGTGAGGTGTTTTTAAAACATAAATGGTCAGGTTCAAGAATAGCAACCAATTATTCTTTCTTATTTTTAGTCTCTGTGAGACCCAGGGAAATAAGCTGTAACTCCACAATGGTGGATACAAGCTTGCATGTTGACACCCTGCTGTGAGGAAAGCTTGGAAGCAGACGGCCCTGGTACCACTGCTATTTTACTAGGAATACTGAAGCATAATATTGTAGGCCTACTTTGTATACTAGCATCCTTCTTGCTTATAAATGGAATGCTCTCAGTCTAAAGCATAAAATTATTGAATGTAAGGTTGGATTTGTGGGTGTGTTCACATCCTAGATCAATAAGCAGGCTTGCTAGCAGTGGGCCTGCTGGCTCTTGTTTGGTACCATCAGTGTGTAGCTCTACTATACTAGGTGATAATAATATTATAGATTGTACATTGTAATAGCACAATCATGCTTGCTTAGGCCGCTTAGGCCTAATAGATGACTTTGGGCAATTTTATCAGTAAAGTAGGGTTGTCATTAAATCATCGCCCGGAGGCAAGGAGTGCCATCTGGCATTCTATTTAGATCATCATGCAGTGCTTACAGGCTTGCTTTATTCTGTGTGTGTGTGTGTGTGTGTGTACAGTGTACCTTTGTCTTGTTTCAGACTTGAATGATAGGGCTATTGTGTACCATTTATTGCACTGTATTGGCCTTTTTTATTTTGTAAGGTAGGCAAAGCATTCTGAACTTTCTCATACCCTGTTGTCTCCTAAGTCAGAGAGAATATCTACTCTGCTTTCCCATTGACCACTAACTCTCAGTCTCTGACTTAGACACATTCTCACCAGCATCTCAATTTTTGTTCCTTGTTTTTTTCAGCACCGCAAATAGTGGACTTATTGTAATTTAAGATATATTGATATTGGAGACAACCTCCCTACCCTCTCTTTCTTTCTCTTGTCTATCTCTCTCACTGTCTGTCTGTCTCTCTCCCTCTCCNNNNCCCCCCCCCCTCAGTTGAATATCTTTTATCTTTACCATCAATGGCAATGCGAAAATTGCTATTAAATTTTCAATTTGGAAATTTTTTAACGAAAAATTATGAAAAGTAAGTAGAAGGATAAAATGAAATGAACCATGACCTATTATTATTATTTACTTTTTTGTTACAGGTATATGCAAAACAAACAAAAACTGGCTAGAATATGATGGCTTTGGACCAAGCTTTAAGAAAATGTATACTTTAATGTATGTTTATTTTTAAAAACAAACAGTACCAATAGTTTTGAACAATGCAGAGATTTCTTTCAATCTCCTCTGCCATGCCCACAGTTTACAAACTGCCCAGCTGTGGCAGCAGCACACTGGTGCAACCCATCTTGGGCTGGCCAACATTGCGCAAGTAGAGAGGTTCACTTGGCCTATTATTTCATAAATATCACAACCAATGTTGGAAATAAAAAAAAAAGGTTATAGATTTAAGTGGACACTAAAACAGTTAGAATGAGCTTACATCACTTTCGAGGTAATTTTTGCCAGACTGACTTTAGTGCTGCCACCTGAATTTTATCGTTCAATCTTTCCAGATTCAGTTTTAAAAGTTAGTTTTGTGGGCCTTGAAGGTTTGGATTTAGCTCAAAACTGGATTTGTCTGAAAATAATGTTGACTATGTCGTTTGTTTGAGATTTCAACTAGATCTAGAATCTAATCTAGATCTGTATTTCAGGCAGCGGTTGGAATAATAAAATTTCATTAGGCTTTTCATTAATTCTGTTTTCAATCGATGTTGCAGTCAGATTGATTCTTATGTTCAGGCAACTTACGTGACCAAAATAGGCACCCTCACTCATTTCTGGTGTCATGTAAAGTGTCTCGATCTAATCTTACTCCTGATTCTAAAATCTTGAACAAGGCTAGATCTAGAGATTTATATTCGTTAGATAGATTGGTCCATTGCCTAAAACTAGATCTAGTGATTCACTGCTGAGGCCTGAAATAAAAAGTTTGTTTACATCGCGAGCGGAAAGTGGCACCGCCACCCGATTGGCTGGTGTGATAGCAGTTAATATGAACTTTCGTATTTTTCATCTCCATGACATTAATAATGTTCTAAAAAATTCTTGATATCGTCGCATTGCTAATGTAATCTCATCGAAGAAAGACATTGTGTATAATTGAGTACCTCATTCTTTGCAAATTAAGAAAGAATTACTTGGTATTTTAAAATGTAAAATGGCTCGCTACGTTTTGTTTGCGAGCCCACAATATTCTTCCTTTTTAGGTGCCCTGTCTGGAACAGACATTGGCGATCAGAGTGATCCCCGTTTTGAGTTAACCCTACGAGCGTTGTTGCTACCATTACTATGCCCTGGAGTTAAGACTTTCAATAAAATAATACTTTGTCTATCTCTGCTACGTTTGCTTTCAATATTTTCAGAGATTGCTAAATGTTCTAAACCTTTCTGTTGGCGAATGTGTCCTAGAAATTGTGGTTGGCTCCGCCTTACGATTTTAATTAATGATCGCTCCGTTTAGTTTCTCTCAGTACCAATTCATTGGATTTTTTCCGTCCATGAAATATCATTCCTCTAATAGACCACATTTCTACTGCTTCCAGTTTTCTCTCTGCTTCCTTGTTAATTGTCTAACTTTCGCTGCCATATTATAGTATTGACTATACATAATAATCATAATTACAAATTGGTACGTATGAGAATTTACCTAATAATAATGATATGAAAGAAAAAAAAATGAAACTAATATTGACAAACAGAAAATCCTCAGATCAATTCCTAGTATTTTAAAAATTAAGCGCATAGTTTGAGGACGTTGCTTTACTTTTCCGGGCTGGTGGCTGCCGCCCTTATTTCAGAGGTAAACGCCGGAGCCTGGTCTCCTGTTTACTGCATGGCTCGCCGGCACGTAATTTTTGCCGCCGTGGTCCTGCTGCCAAAGGATATCGCCCAGGGACTTGCCAGCCCATCCCATAGGGCGGTTATCGACCATTTCCCAGCACTCCGACAAAACATGCAAAATCGTTTCTTCCTGTTCCCCATAAAATAGACAATCAAGGATGGACACCATAATAAAGTGTTGAGAATTTTAGGCGAGCGCTTGTGTGAGTCACGTGATAGCTCTAAAATATAGCTCGGGCGTAGGAGTCAGGGAGTAATGTTTTCACTTTGCACCTGTCCTGAGTTGATCTAGCCAGTGAGAGGTGTTACCGTTTCCTTGTATTTTGTCCAGGGTTGAATTAGCCAATGAATCCCATTGTTGTTAGGTGTCCTCATTTCTCTGTCTCCTGTTTTAAATTGAACGAACCAATGAATTTGATTGTCATTATGTTTGTTTGGTGACCACCGAATCCTAACCCTTGGGCGCACCGAGTTCAATTTGAAAGTGAATTTGGGCCTGAGTTGAAGCCGAAAGTAAGAGCCAAGAAACAGTTCTGATTGCAACTCCAGACGAGCTAGACGTGCATAGCGAATCTGTCGATTTTACTAAGTTTCCTATAACCCAGTATTTTGGGTGATTCTATTGTTTTAACTTTAAGTTTGGCAACGTGTTAGCCAGCATATTTTGAGCTTAATTTGTAAGCATAAAGTAATTGTGATTGTATTTTTAACAATAATCTGTTACTTGAGTTAAAATGTTACCTTTAATATTTCACAAGTGTTGTACTTATATTTGAGGCTATTGTGAAGAAGCCTAGAACTATAATCTGCGATTGCCTGTCGTTTTAAGTGAGTTAATAAAGTTTTCTGCCAATCTAAACCTTATCTCGTTTGATTTGATGTTCTCAAAATAATGGTAACGAAAAACTTGTCTAAAAGTTAAGCTAAACTAGTGAACGAGTTATATGACGAGATTAAAATGGCAAAGGCTTACCTGAAAAACCAGTATATCATGATAAAATTGGGAGATTTCAACGTATAAGTTGGGGGAATGAAAGGATAGAAGATGCCTAGTGGTGTCGGGACAATAAATGATCTTAATATTAAAGTAATCGAATGATGTCAAATAAACGATTTTATCATCACAAAAACTTGGTATCAAAATCATCCTAGAAGACAGTGGACATGGAATGACCCAAGAGTCAGAACTAGAAACAAAATAGATTATATTGTTAACCAGAATTATTTCCGAAACCAATAAAAAAAAATTCAAATCATTGACGGGAGCTGACTGTGATTCATATCTTACTCTCTAGATAATATGTACATTTGAGATAAACTTAAGAAAATGAAAAAAATACAATGACCAATTCTAAATTCCAAATGATTGTACCAAATGAAAAGCTACGAAACAAAAATTCTGTAGAAATGAAGTAAGACAAGGCGCAATAAAAAATAAAACATACATACAAAGCAAACACAAAGACGTAAAGAAAAGAAAAAACAAAAAAATTAAGGTGAAACACAAAAGAACAAAAGAAAGTTGAATCAATCAAGAATGGTAGCGAAACTAAAGTATGGACAAAAAATTGATGCACGCTTAAAGTAACGATGTGATTGATTAGAAAATCGATATGTAACCCTGACTGCAGAAGTCAAGAAAATGTTAATAGGAAATCATGAAGTCCATGCAGGCTACTGAACAGATGGCCAGAATGTATAATATTATATTTGATATCGTTGCAAAGATGACAGGGACGAAAAACCTGAAATAAGGAAAACTTGTAAAGCTCTATTATCCTAAAAGAAAAATTAAGGACAACAATGAAGAAAATGAAAAAAAATATGGAAAAGTCATGAACCAAATAAGATATTAATAGAGAAAATTACAACCTTAGATAATTAAGGTATTGATTTAACATCAAAACCTTGCAACGCAATATAATATATCAGTGGCTCAATCCCCAAAGATCGTTATAAATCTTTTTTTCATTTGACTGCATAAAACACCAAGAGCAACGAAATGTGACCTTCATTGAATGATCAGTTAAATGAGCCACTTTACCCAAATTTGAGAGGCCTGATGCATAGAATGCGCACTAGATATATTCACGAAATAGTTTGGCTTGCGCCTGATTTTAAAAAAAAAAAACCAACTAGAAAAGCAATATTCACTTTTCAGACAATACTAAATACGCGTAAAAGATGAAAAGAACTGTAAAAAAAAAAATAATAAATAAACTCCATCTTTGAATCACTGATTATTCTAAGGCCTTTAAGAAAGTCATATAGAAAAAATCATAGAATAACTAGACGTTGATGGTAGAATCTGAGAGTGAATTGAAATCTATGACTGGATCAAACTGCAGCTGTAAGAATTGATGCAGAAAACGGTGATTTCAATCAAAAGTGGTGTGGGATATGGATGTATAAGATTGCCTTCTTTTTAAAACTAACATTGTGAACAAAATCTTGAAGATATTGGTGGATTCAAATGAAATGGAAGAAATCTTCATGATTTCAGATATACGGATGATCTGTTGAAATGGGATAATCTGGTGGGAAAACTAAAAAAAAATTTTAGATTGTTTTGTTTCAGAGAAAGATAGAATGAGATGTTTCTGAAATAATAATAATAATAAAACAAGCAAACAAAAAAACCGAAATGCATAGTCACCTCAAAGAAATCTTCAAACCATGAATGCAATCTCAAGGAAAAACACATCAAACAAGTTAGAAAAGTCAAATATTATGTTGGCTAATTGATAACATCAGATGGCAGATGATGCACAAGTGAAATGAGTGAAATAGCCATGGTCAAAGATACATTTAAAAAAAATGAAACAAATACTGGCAAACAGAAATGTAAGTTTGGGCACTAAAATAAAAGAAATGCAAACAGATATGTATGATCAGTGTTATTCTATGGTAACGAGTGTTGGAGACAGAGAGAAAACTGGAAGCGGCAGATACGTGATTTATCAGAAGAAAGGGGAAAAGTCGAAATGAATCGGTACTGAAAGAAGCTAATTCTAGCAACCATTAATTAAAACCATAAGACAAAACCAGCTGCAATTTATACGACACAATAATTTGCCGACACAGGGGTTTATAACATTTAATAATCCTGGAAAGACTGAAGGCAAACGCAATAGAGGTAGACAGAGAATAACTTATTGAAAATCTAAAGTGATGAGCAATAAAGAATGGTAGCAACAACAACTTTACAAAGTTAAGTGAGAACAGGTTTGAGTCGAGGAACGAAATCGTAATTGTCTGTTTAAGGATTGTAAAAGAAAACAACCACCAACTTAAACGTATATAAACAAATAAAACAACACAGAGTATACGGAAAAACGTTTCGCCATGAGGCTTTATCAGAAAAAAAAATGACTAACACGAATAATCTACCATAGAAAAAAACATGCAATTCCTTGCCTTCTACCACCATTGCATCTTCAAGATCCTTAAACTTATTTATCTGTTTCTGGGAGTGCGGTATTTGTATACATTTTTTACTTCCGTTTAAGAAGAACACATAAGTGCTTGCTTTGTTTATCACTAGCATTTGTCAGGTTAAAATCCTGTTATTCTTCTCTGAATCCGTTTGCCGATTGTAAGTTTCTCGCTCACTGATACACATCTAGACCACAACTCTCCCATAACTTTTCAGATAAACCTAACTTCAAAGTAGAGGCTCATTAATTGACGTGTAGGGTTGCTTTACGTGGACAGGTTCATGTACAACCAGATGCGGGGCACCGTCTGCCCGAATGGACTTGCTGTATTCAATGAGAGCTCTGGTCAAACCTGTATCGCCACGCTGTACGACTCACTCCAAAACTCTAGCTCTTTGGTGAAAAAAAAATAGAGTGTGTTTAAACATGCATTTTGAAATGAAACAAAGAGATGGTAACTTCTGCACTAGTGAGATTTCTTTATTACTTTTTTTTTTTTCGTTGGGAGCGTTGGGAGCGACACGCTGTAATGCGAAGAATTTCTGCATCTCTTTACTTTTGATTCGCTGTATATATATTTTTTGCTATGCCTTTATTGTTTTTTTCCAGATTTCCTTATGAAAGAATTTTAACATGTGCAGAAAAAAAGGGGGCGCCTTTGCCTATATAGCAGTTTTAATGTCTACGTTGACGTTGGAACTTTTTATAAAATAACATTTTGTAGATTTTCCAAAGATT
>BLXT01001882.1:1231253-1239675 GCA_019648995.1 Plakobranchus ocellatus
GGATCAAAAAATGACTTTTAATTCGACACATATTTAAAGTTGATTTCATTGTCAAATTTTTAAAAGAAATTTATTTTCTTGAGGCGTCTAAATTCTAATGTCGCAAGGCGTTCATTGAAACTGGAAAGGAAATGAAGAAAATGGTGGGCTTTTTTTTTTTTTAACAAAGCTGTGCATCTTTTTATAATGGAGCTAAGCTCCAACGCGTAATGCCTGTACAAGTTTTTGTGGTGCGTCAATAAATGTCACAAAAATATTATGCCGCTCTAGATCGTGCCATTTTATGTGGGCATATTTTAAAATCCCGACGTCGATTTACGGATTTACAAAACATTTTATAACCCTATTTAAACATTATTGAGCTGGCGAAACAAAATAATAATGCAGGTAGACATTCTAATAACAATAATGTTACGGAACTTGTTATGCCGCAAGTCAAAGCTAAAGGGGAAAAAACAGCAAGAAATATTTGGTGCTGAATATCTTTTAAAGTGAAATAATAAAAATCAGCAATGGGTTTGGCTGGTGTTTTAAATGCTACGCTCGTAATTGTGATTTGAGAAGCGTTTAATGTTTGTCCAATGCAGCGCCTGTGCCAAGCCGAACCATGTTGTACCATGACGTGCCGAGAGGTCTGTGCAATGATAAGGACTTGTACTTGGACGGCAGGAAGACAGTACGATTAGATCCTGGTCCAGATTGCCTACACTCTTCACTCTATGTTTTCACTGTTTGAAATAAACCTCTTGTAAAGCTTATGATAATTTTACCATCACCCTGTCTGTCCTGCACCAAACTTCGTGGTAATCATATTCATTGCATTAAGTTTAGCAAACCGTAAATCAGTATTACTTAATTCAGTTTAAGGTCCAAGACATTGGACTTAAGAGAAAGATCATGCGTAAACATCATGTAATATTGTGCTGCTATGTATTTTTCACACTACACTAGAAACGGTGATTTTCATTTATAACACTTAAAAAGATCATCCCAGCGTGATACATATAGGTCAAGTTAGATCCTTGTGAACGAGACAAAATGATTCAGGAAATGTCTTGCAAAGTAGGCGTTTCTGTATAAATAGAGTGTGTAACTAGGACTATCTGTCGCTGTGCAGATGGTTGTGTTCGTGTTGAAATACGAACATAATGAGCCTCCGACCTCACACAGCCCCCCCAAAAAAACCCACAACAGACTGCACTAGTTTCGCCCGCAAAATTGGTTGACATGCTCAACGGACAAAAGTGAGAGCAGAAATTGTTCTTTTGCGGATGATAACAATGGAGTCACAAGTGCCAGTTTGAATGCTTAAGATCATATTTGCGATCTGTGATTGGCTGTTGCGGTCTATTGCGGGCTGTTGCGGTCTGTGGCGGACTGTTGAGTCCTGTTGCGGTCTATTGCGGACTGTTGCGGTCTATTGCAGGCTGTTGCGGTCTATTGCGGGCTGTTGCGGTCTGTGGCGGACTGTTGAATCATGTTATGGTCTGTTGAGGGATGTTGCGGTCTGTGACGGGATTTTGCGGTCTGTTCCGGGCTGTCGCGGTCTGTGGCGGACTGATGAATCCTGTTGCGGGCTGGTGAGTCCTGTTGTGGTCTATTGCGGGCTGTTGTGGTCTATTGCGGGCTGTTGCGGTCTGTTGGGGCCGTTGCGGTCTGTTGCAGGCTGTTGCGGTCTATGGCGGACTGTTGAGTCCTGTTGCGGTCTGTTGCGGGCTGTTGCGGTCTGTTGCGGGCTGTTGCGGTCTGTTGCGGGCTGTTGCGGTCTGTGGCGGACTTTTGAGTCCTGTTGCGGTCTGTTGGGGGATGTTGCGGTCTGTGGCGGACTATATTGAGTCCTGTTGCGGTCTGTTGGGAAATGTTGCGGTCTGTGGCGGACTGTTGAGTCCTGTTGCGGTCTCTTGCGATCTGTTGCAGGCTGTTGCGGTCTGTGGCGGACTGTTGAGTCCTGTTGCGGTCTGTTGCAGGCTGTTGCGGTCTGTTACGGGCTGTTGCGGTCTGTTGCAGACTGTTGCGGTCTGTGGCGGACTGTTGAGTCCTGTTGCGGTCTGTTGCAGGCTGTTGCGGTCTGTGGCGGACTGTTGAGTCCTGTTGCGGTCTGTGAAGGGCTTTTGTTGTCTGCGACGGCTGTTGTGATCTATTACGGGCTGTTGTGGTCCGCGACAGCTGTTGCGATCTGTTGCGGGCTGTTGCGGTCTGTGGTGATGTTGTGATCTCTGACAGGCTGTTGCGGTGTGTAGCAAGGTGTATGTGAGACCGAAGACTGACACGATATATCAGTGGGCTACATTCGAAAACACATAATCCGCAGCGATACAGAAATGATAAGACATTGTCTTCCCGGTTTATAAAGGGACAGAATAATATAACAGCCTTTAGCTAAACGAAATACCTGTAGTTAACACCAATAATGTGAATTTCTTTTCTCTCTCTCTCTCTCTCTCTCTCTCTCTCTCTCTCTCTCTCTCTCACTCTCTCTCTTTTCATCTTAAAGAGTCAATTTAGTAATTATAGCTATTTTATAAGAGTTTCACATGAAGATTATCTTCATTCTTATCGTCAGCTTATGTACCTAATTATCGTTTGTTTGTTTGTTGCTGTTGGTAGTGGTGGTGTTTTTTTTTCGTAGATACAATAATATTTTGAGCTTCTGGGTCCATGACTACCATGGCTGCTGTGGCACTGCCACTACTGGAGAAAACCAGGAGGGCTACAGACCACACCCTTCACCCTCCACCCTCCATCATTGTGCCTAACTCAGAAGCCACCGGCAACAGATCATAATATGGGAAGTCTATTGCTTTCTTAAACACTCGTCTGTCAGTTCCGCCTTGCCCTCCGTGGTTGTTTTAGCCCGACAGTCATGAAAGAAGATTAAAATTATAAAGTTATACCAAACTCAAGCGTATGATTCAAGTCTACCAACAGAAGTTTATAGAGGCAAAAAAAGTGGGAGTTGTAAAGAAAGAGTGACGTTGCAAGGGTTTTTAAAAATTAACTGCGTTTTGCCATTTTATTGTTCCCTTTTCACTGGTTTCAAACAGATCATCTTAGTACTCTTAACATAACTATGATTGCTTAAAAGGAACTTAATTCCTTCAAAATGTCTTTTGACAATTATGTTAAAGCCTTAAACTGGAGTGGATAACCTTTTCACCTAAGATTTCCACATTACCTCTTTGCTCTTGGTAAAAGTTTGAAAATATTTTAGAAAAACAGTAATTTTGTACACATGCTTTCCCGTAAATATTTCTGCATACACATTTTTTAACTACAAGGAACGTAAGAAAAGGAAAAGTTGCTTTTAAATACATCTAAGGGTATACAGAAAGAATAGCAATGTAGGTTATAGACATGATGTCTAAGAAATAACTTTAAATACATATTGTAGATTTGATTTCCTGAACAATTTAATTTCAAAATATTTTTGAACCCACTGATATGTGCAAATTTGAAATGTCTAGATCTAAATTTGATATCTATGGGTTGATCGATCTGTATTTTTTAAAGAGATACTTTCTACTAGATGTAGTTTATCATAAGAGTGATGAGGATATTATGGACGGAGAAAAAGTCCATGAATTGATACTGAAAAGGCTAATCTTGAGCGATCACTAATTCAAACCATAAGACAGAGGCAACTACAGTTTTTTAGGCCATGTTTGCCGACACAAGGATTTAGAAGACTTAGCGATCAGTGGAAAGACTGAAGGCAAACGCAGTAGACGTATACAGAGAATAAAGTGACGTTTCCATGACTTGTGTACGTAATGTGTAACGCTAAACTACACTTACATGAAGTTAACTGAGAATAGTTTTGAGTGGAGGAACATGATCACTATGATCAAGACAAGACACCTAAAAAAAGAAGATTTTCCCTTTTTTTTTCTTTCATTAGTTGATCTTTATTAAAGTTTGGTAACTTTCGGCGCCTTTCGTTCAGGCTGCATGTTTTTATAATAATTGGTCCCAAAAGATGATGGGCTCTCATGGTATCCAGTTTTTTTCTAAATTTGCAGCCTATAATTTCATTTCACCTCATGTTTCATGCTTATAATATTTTATAGAATTGGTTTCACTTGTCGGCATCCATAGAGGTGGAAATGTTTCTTCACCCTCAATAATTTGTTTGTGGTATGACAAAAACATCCTTTCAATATTTTTGCAATGTCTCTAAAATGCTCCCATCAAATTTTGGTTAGTATTTGGACTTCTAAAACTGATCTTCTTTTTCTTTTTCATATGAGTGGACGCGAATTCAACAAATTGATAGATTTATTCTATGTATTTCTATCGAGAAAATCAAGTCCAAGTCGCGTTTAGGTCTACATACAAGGCTGATTTTTTTTCTAGACCATTTTGTTACGTTCTGAACCATTATTTTTTGTAAAGATACATAAAGATGTAGCTGGAACACCTAATGTAGGGTTATTCTTTTGACTTAACGAAGTCAGACAGTCTAGGTTACAAAGGAATGCTTACTTGTCTTTTAAATGAGCCTCCTTGTTGATTTATATTCTTCGTATATAGATTATACTAAGTATCAGATTTACTGCTCACTGACTAATTGGCTGGCTGACAGACAGATCTCCGACTGATGATGTGAATTACTGATAGCCTTGATTAGCTCACCGATGGTCAGATGTCTGATGAATATATTAACGATTCACTGATTTTCCTGACTAACTGTTGGGATTTAGCCTGACCATGTGACATACTTATATCCCTTAACAAATAATAAACAAACATCTGACTTGCTGATATTCCCGACTGAGTGACAGACTGGCAGATTTCTGACTGACTATAGTGCCTTATCTTCTCTCGGGTTTATTGATCTGCTGACAGATAATCAAATTCTTATCTAAAAAATGTCCTTACCCATAGGTCAGTTGCTGATGGGATACAATGTTATATAGTTGACCTGTCTGATTCACTCATTGTACATTATTTATGTTTACATACCATTTAAATGACTATTTGTTTCATTGGATAAGTATTTTGACTGATTCATTGTTTTATAATTATGGAGGGAGACAAAGTCAGGATTTTGTACATTTAAACGAAAGCAATGCTATAGATTAGTCTTGAGATTATGTGCCTGTGTTGTTTTTCTTTTGTTGTTGTTTTTTTTTTTTTTTTTTTTTTTTTTTTTTTTTTTTATCCTTATCCAATTCAATTTTCGCCTCGTCTATTTCCACATACAAATCAATAATTTCTCAAAAGTGCAACTTCACTGACGTCAAAAGATTTCAGCCGAGAGACATGAAGAGCAAACAATTATTGTTGTTTTCATTTTATTTCAGACAAAATGAAATTCATGGCATTACGTTAGCAGGAAAAAATCAGGCTAAATCTGTCTTGTCTTTAATGGGATGTTTTTTAAATTGGGACAAAAGGATTGTGAATGTCACAGCGAGATTTCAATCTTCTTTTATGTGTCGCTTATGATGAAGTTGAAATTATTGAGGAAACCTTTCTAATCGGCTTTAAACCCATTCACGTCGTGGCCGAAATGCAAATAGAAAATGGTATTTACTGGGGAATTTTCAGAAGTCTTTGGGCTGAATTGAGGCCTTTGCTTCGCGTCTTTATTTAAAACTACTGTTTACAGATGCTTCTTTTCTCTATTTGCTATGATTATGTATGTATACAATACATATTATGTGTGAGTGTTTCTTTTTTTTTTTTGTTTTTTTTTGTTTCTTTCCAACGATTAAAAAATCATCACCATATTAACATATATGCACACACATACACACACACGTGTGTGTGTGTTTATATGTGTGTGTATGTTTTAATATGGTGATGATTTTTTTTTTTTTTTTTTTTGGGGGGGGGGGGGTTAAGGGGAGGTGTTTGTTCAAACTTTACACCATCAATCGCCTTAATTGCGTAATCATTATATTTGTCTTCGGAATTGGAATGCTAGGAGTGGCGCCCTTTAGAAAGGTAAAATGGTTGACTTGCTTTTGTATCAGTTTTTCTCTTTTTACATCATGTTTTGCAATAGAGATAGTTTTGATCGCTCAGAACATTGTTTAGTGTCATCTGATCTGATGAAACGTAAGTCAGGTCTGAAGCAAGGGCATGTGTACAATTACCGCAAGTAGGGTTTCTCTGTACAACAGCTGAGACTTTGATGCCCCATAGTGTTAGCAAACCTGTCCTCAAATCTATGGGGACTTTCCGATGCAGAATCCAACCTGCAACCGCGACTGTGACGCTTCATGGAGGTCGAGCAATCGGAGATGGAGACAACTGTAAACATTCCAATGGAGTTGTGTCTACTAAACATTAGGCAATGGTTATGCTTGCCCCCTCAGTTTCTATTGAAGGGCACAATGTCTGAGGTTGATACGGGCGAGTTAATGTTTGATCCAATACGTGAAAGGAACAAACCAGCATCTACCTGTCTGCCTGTTCGAATAGACTGCTATTTAAAACCATTCTCTGTATCCTATCATATTCATTGATTTACTTTGGTTAATATAACCATGTCATTTGAGAAATAAGCTTCTCTGTTCTGTGTGTGTGGGTGTGTGGGTGTGAGTGTCTGTGTTTGCGGTTTTCTATTTAGAGTGTGTTTGTCTGTGCATCATTTTCTCCACACCGGTTCTACATGTTACATCAATGCATGAATCACTCATGTTTGGCTGGATCAATCCCACTGTCTCCATGCTACTTCATATCAAAGACCTGGACTGGTCATACTTACCATTCACCTCAGGTGGTGGTTAATCTTACCATCTTGTGTCGGCAGATCTCGATACCACCAGCGTCATTACCTAATCGATCTTTGGAAAGCGAAACACATCATCCTGTGAGCTCTGTCTGTTTTCCTTTCACTTTTAAGCTACAAGATTAATGAGCAAGGAAGTATATCTTCCGATATCTCACACAATTCTCCTAATGAATAGGCCCATGTCTCTCGGCAAGTCTCCCAGACGACCAGTGGGAGAGAGGCATCTGGTCATTGTTAGCCTTGTGAGGAGGGTAATCAGCGAGTCAAGGAGAGAGAGAGAGAGAGAGAGAGAGAGAGAGAGAGAGAGCATAATTAGTTCACCCAGTCTAGGTCTAGGAGAGCCGAATGGACATTGGCTTTCTAATACACTCCAACTTATGTCTGTTCTCTGGCTCTAGAGTGTTTGCGAAGAACCAGTAATTGGACGTCTAGGCATGACTTATACACAGTAAAACCTCACATTAAGGGCTGAGTAACATTGACCACGCGAAAAAGAGCTAAACTCCGCTATCTCTACTTGAGAAGAAAGTCAATAGTTACATCAGAGCCATTTAGTTTCCATTGATTTGGTCGCGTGTGGGACTGGAGCGTTGATAGAACTCTAGCTTGTATTTTTGCGATTGAACCCTTCAGCAGTCTTTCGTTTTAAATTGATAAAAGATGAGAATATGTTGTGTAATATAAATTTGCCTTGACCACAGACAAAACCTCCATGACGTGCCAGAGTACCCAAAACTCGTGCTTTTACTGCTCCTTGACTAAAACTCCATTTGTAGGATGTGCAGGCTTTGACAGTCACTCCTGTGTCGCATCTCTGGGATTTTTTTTTCGGCGAAGAAAGGATTAAAGCAACTTGTTTTATTTACGTTTCTCCCCATTTAGCCCTGTTATCTGCAGGGACCCTTCTGTCGCGGGTTCGAGCCCAGCCATCGGTGCCCTGGCCTGACGGAGGGCGCGAAGCCTGAGGTCACCTTGTTGTTGACTGGCTATAAACAAAAATCAAAAATCAATCTCCCCGTTTAAGACATAAGCTTTATGAAATTAAGTCGTTACCATTGCACACAGATAGAAGCAGTGGAGCATATGTCAGACGTCAGGCTGCAGAGGACCCTTGCAACAGGGAATTTTTATATCTTTATCCTTTACAGCAATTTTAGTTGTAAAGTCTACTCTCTGATATTATAACTGTGTTTGCCCCATTATAATTGTTTTGTTTTGAGTTTTTAAAATCACTTCTTGCTGGGTGTAATTTGTCCCTTGCTTTCTTTCTCTTTCTCTCTCTCTCTCTCTCTCTCTCTCTCTCTCTCTCTCACTCTCTCTCTCTCTCCGTCTCTCGCTGATTCTATTTCAGCCTCTGCCATTTGCATTCACTTGATGATGAGATTTAAGGAGCTTTTCTATCTGATATCTTTTTCTGCTCCGTTTACTCTTGATTTGTTATACTAAATTTTGGGCATCGCCTACAGTTGTTTTTTTTTCATTCATTGTTTGCCAAAATCGAACTGCAATTAGATGGTAAAGGATTGGTTCTCAAATTACGGATCTTATTACATATTTTCAATATTCATTATTTTCATTATCCTCACGGGTACGGTAGTACATGGTGATACTTCCGATAACCAGACGGAATCAGTCTCGACTGGGCCAAATAATTATGACCCCAGGACTTCGCCTTCATCG
>BLXT01001882.1:1284548-1304897 GCA_019648995.1 Plakobranchus ocellatus
CCCTTATGTATCCCCTTATGTATATATTTTATGACCAATTTATTGGCCATGTATGTTGTCTTCTGTCTTTTTACGAGTGCACAATTTTTTTTTCTTTTCTTTTCTCTTTCTCTGCTCGGCAGGATCTTTAGTGAAGTCAACTTCATTCACTTTCTTTGATATCTCCCTTCTTCCCACTTCGACAATTTCCTCATATCATTTCTAGCACACAAACCATAGGTGACATTTCCGTTAACCATCCCTCGTTCTGCTTGACGAGAAATTCACCGTCGAGCTACAAACTTCGCCTCGTGCGCTCATGATTTATGTTCCTCTTCCCGTCACACTTTACGCTGTTTTCGTGAATGTAGATTCATCGCTTTGAGCTGATGTCATCATGTTAGGCCACATTTCTTTCTTTCATTACATCTCAATTTTTGCATAATGGTCTCCTGCAGCCTACTTCTTCCATACTGGTATTTCTCACCGACTTTTTTTTTGTACGATATACGCATATACATTTTATTCGATGTAGAGTTTTTACGCCAACTTTTATTTGTGACAGCATACTGTATGTCCAATGTTCTTTTCATTCATCCATTCATTCATTCATTCACGCATCGTATACCGATTTTCCTTTTTTCTTCCTCGCTTTTATTGTGAGCTTGTTATATTAGGTTGACATACCTTTATTACTTTCTTTTCCCAATAATTCTTATCCTAAGATTATTGTCTTTTGGGGGCGGCATGTGATAATAATGGTATGTCAACTATTGCACACTGTGCGCCCTTTCATAACTGAATGCTTCACGGTACCTGTCTGAGGGGCAAGACCAAGATGTAACTGACAGGCTTTACGGTTTAACCCCGCCCTTTCAAGTCGGGAGGGGATTGGCAAATACTATTATTCAGAAGATATAAGGGTTGAATGTGTGAGAAAGGAGTTAGTAGTAGTTTTGTTTTAGCTTTAAGATAGATACCAGAAAAGTTAAGTGCTCTTTAGAATTCAAAGTATAATAAAAATTATTATAGGAAAAATTGGCTTTATACTTTTGTCTTCAGTGTTCGTTACGCAAATTTGTTTAAAACTAATTAACCTCTCACTGACGCCCCGTATACAGCACCTTACATTTAAAGGGGGCCAGGTTTGTGTCCATTACAGTATGTATTACCTTTGCTTTATAATGCTCTATATGGATGAATATCAAGAGGGTTTTTTATGTTAGATCTTGCCTTTTCTGTAAAAATGAGAAGACCATAACATTTTACACATTTTTCCTTTTTTGATTTAAAAACAAAAGACTAAAAATTAGAAATTTGACATGATCTGGATTTATCCAGTGTCACCACAAAAAGAGGTGTTTCCTGGCAAGAGCAAATGTTATCAATGTGCCTCTTCAAATACTCTCAAAAAAGGTTGGCAGGATCTAATATGTTTGATATTTTTTTAATTTTTTGCTTTAGCCCTCAAGCAAGCATAAAATTTATTTTTTAATGATTCATTTTTCTGCCCAAGATCTTTCTTCGTTGAAACTATGCATTTGTGTTAAACATTTATCACCATTTAATGCTACATCATCATTTCCACTAATTAATATATTTTGCTGCCATGCTTTCCCAGGACAATAAGGATTTGGAAAGAAAGGAGGAAGAAGAACGACAAGAACATATAGAGCACAGCGTGAAAAGAAAACTACACAAGTAAGACTTTTGCCAACTAAATAAATTATGTTGAGTTCTAACACTTTATTTTGGCAGAGAGATTTTTTTTTTAATTCTCTATTTATATGAATAAAGATATGTAAACTTTTTTTCAGTAAATGCATTGCAAAGAGGGAAAGTCTGTGCCCTGTTTACTCAAAGCATTCATATTTTTATTGTACAAATTGTTTTTAATTTACGAAAAATCTGAGTGAAAATCATGAAAATTAACACTTCCTGCACTTCCTGAAAAAACATAAATAATAAGTACAATTTTTGGAAACAACTCTAAATTAGTTATTGTGTTTGAGTGATATAAAAAATCGAAGAAATCGTTTGAGTGTGCTAGTTAAGTTTTCTTTACTTCTTAAAACCATTAACTTTTGCAAATCGTTAAATTTTTAAGGAAATCTTTTCCTTTTTGGATTTCCTTAAAAATATGTTATGAAAAGTCAAATGGAAAAAAAAATATTCCTTCATAAAAATTGTAGTATGCTTGCCTATTCATGACTCATACCATTTAATTTTTTCATGCAGATGGCATACCCATGGTTTGGCTGCAATGCTAGAAGACCATGATGGCATGGGTCATGACGGTGACATGACTGACGACATGATGGTCACATCTGACAAGGACAGTATAAAAACCGGTGATGTTCTCACTCTGCTTGAGGCCAAATATTCCACTCTTCAGGACAGAGTTCTGATGGAGCTGGCTTCAAGAGTTGCTAGTAGGCTTTGTTTACTCACAATTTATTATGTCACCTGCCACCTTTTCCGTGAATTATCTTTGATGTGGGGGGGGGGGGCTGATAATCTGGCCATTACTTGCCTCCACTCTCTTTCCTGACCTCCATCACCAGTGATAGACATCTTAACCGTCTTAGCGCTTGAGAAAATTTTTTTTTCTTTGAAAAAATTTTTTTTTTAATTTTAAACTATAAACAGCTACAAAATGGAGGTAAAAACTAAAAGGAAAAAAAAAATATTCTTATGCTGCTTGATATTTCAAACAAAACAGAATATGCAATAAAGTGTTTTGCTCCAGGGCATGTTTAGTTAAAAAAGTAAGATTTTTTTATAATTTTTTGAAGAGGCCTGGAGTAAATCGTTGGTATGTATAGTCTGCACTGTTTGACTTTCTTCAAATAAGTTTTAAGTTGGTGGTTGTATTCTTTTACTCCTTCGTGCACATAGTGAATGAAGAAAAAGTAAAAAAAATACTGCACTCCCAGAAACAAATAAATAAGTTAAAGAGATTTGAACACTCTATAGTGACTGAAGGAAATGAAATCAATGCAGAAAAAGAATTCAAACATACTTTAGCTCCCTTAAACTTTATCATTTATAAAAAATAATGATAATCAGGAATACAATACCAAGGATACAAGCTAAGCTAAAAAATTTAGTTTTGTAATTTGTGATCAATATTTTTTTGAATAATAAAGCCTATGGGCAAAATGTTTGAATGTATACTCTGTGTTGTTCAGATCTGTTAAAATAAGTTTCGACTGGTCAAGGTATTTCTTGCTTAATTAGTGAGAAAAAAAATTTTTTTAACAGAATAATTTTCCTGGTTTGAAGCGTTCCCATCCTTTGAGGCAATCTTTTTTCACAGTCTAAGATCAGCTCAGCTAATATTCCTCTGAGACAGGAGGGGAAAAAAATCTAATTTTTAAAACTATAAATGAATATCAAGAATGAATCAGAACTCACATTTTACATTGAAAATTATTGATATAGCGAAAAACTTCTTTCTTTGAGCTTTGCAATGGGGAAAAAAAGGAGTAATGTGTCAAGATAGAAGGTGCTCAAATTAAACAAAAAAAAAAATAAATAAATGGAATCATTTTGAAGCCTGGAAAAAAAAAAACTTTAAAATTTTACTTTTCTCAAAGGTTTGATATGTGGTATCTGAATCAATGAGACCTAAACTCAAGGCGAATGAATTTCTTTGTCTTTGGGATTAACAGCGTTTTTGTTTGTTGTTCTCTTTCTCTTACTTTTGACTTAAAAAAAAAAAAGGAAGTAAACAAAATTTTGCAAGATTATGCTCTGCTTTGAAGGCTATGTTAAACCAATCCTCTGCCAGGTATGGATAGTGAAAAATTGGAAATCTTCAACAAGGTTAAAAAGATGTTGTCTAAGGCACGCAAGAACAGACTGCAAGATGAAGACCTTAGTCAGATGTTGGAGAAAACCGCCCTACCAGTAACCTTACTGGGTCTGCTTGGAGACTTAGCAGATGCGGAGAAGGGAAGAAGGCAGGAGTTTGAAACGCTGGGCAAAGAACTGCTAGAACAAGGAAAGTCAGAGCCAGATGTTGATAACCATCTGAGAGGTGTCTACAATCAAATTGTGCAAGGTAGGCTTATACATTTCTGTTTTTGTTTGCTTTTTTTATTGGTCTACAGCTACATAAAAACAATTTCTAGATTAATTTTGATTTGTTTTAATGAAATTAAAAGAAATTGTTTTGTATATCCTAAGGGATAACTATTAGTAATTTATAACTTTTTTTCTCCAACCGTTTTCAAATATTTTGTTTTTAGAGTGTTGGGAGACTTCCGACAAATAATTAATTTCCTTTAGACTGGTCACAATCATTTCACATAGTCATACAATTTTTAAAAAAAATAAGGAGGGAAAATCTCACATTTTTTACAGTTAAAAAATATTATTAAGACTGGAAAATAAATCGTGTGAAAAGAAGCAATAAATAATAAACTTTTTACTGCTTGAGGGAAAAAGTCTTGATAAGTGACTCCATGTAGTTTTTGAAAACCCCGTTTTTTTCAGTACAGTATATGGAAATCTGTCACAAGAGATTTTTTTTTTTGCATAATCTGTTAAAATTTTAGTCTTTAAATCAAATTAATCCTTCTCTGTATGTCCTTTTTGATGACAAAGTAAGGCCCCCCTCCCAACTGATTCACTGTTTTAGTGTTCAGTTAAAAAACATTTTTACTACAAAAAAAATTATGAGAGAAAACTTTATTAGCAGCGAAGGAGAAGAATGAGCATCAAGGGAAGCAAAAAAAGTATTTTTGTGCTATTTGACATATTTCAGCAAGTATATTATACACTTGGATGCTTTCCTGCTCTTTTGTCACATACTATGTCTATTGATTGTGGGCTTGCACCCTCAAAGGGTTTAACAGCCAGAGGAAAAAATAAATAATAGGGAAATAAGATATTATGCCTCTGCTTTACAACTGAAAAGCCATTTGAATCCCGTTTTATTTTCAAATCAAACTGTGTCTAGTCACTACACCTTAAGAACCCTACATCTCTGAGAAGCCTGGGGGTTTGAAAGTCTCTAGGATAAGATTTCAAGATCTAGAATTTCTAAACTTAGTTTGTAATTACCTGTCGCTGATTGCTTTTCAAAATTTCTAAAAATTGGTGCTTTCTTTAGGATTCTCTTAACAACTAGAATGCCACCCTCAACTGGAATGTCATTTCCAATACAAAGAAGGTTAAGCCATGACAGTTCATATAATTATTTTATCTCTATTTTTTTGGTGTAAATTTCAGGTGAGCAGACATGTGATGTGGTTCTGGATCAATTAGACATGCGACTAAAAGCAGAGAGAGAAGCTGTTTTGTCAGCCTTACATAACCAGCAGCGGCAGCAAGATGGCCTCTCTTCAACACAAGCTCTGCATCTCCACTATTGCTGTTTGCTGAGACAGTTGCATCTGCTGCAAGAAGAAGATCACATGACTTTGGCAGGTCTAGCTGTGGGGCTGGCAGAGAGAGCACAGGTTTACAAGCCTCAAAGGTATAATACTATAATGATTCTTTAACTTCAGAGTGAGACTTGAATTTAGTTTTAAAAATTTAATTTAAGTTAAATGAAATGGCCAAATATCGACACAATGTTTAGAATTTTGATTATTGCTCCTTTGAGAAAAAAAAAAGATAAAAGTGGCAAGTGGGCAGAAGGTAAAAAAGATAATATATGGCTTAAAAAAAAAATATATATATATATAGATAATTGTTTTTGTATAACAGTTGATTCACTTGCTTAAACTGACATAAATGACTGCAATTTACTAACAATATTCACATACGAAATACAACTGGATGATCACATTAGTACAAATATTCACATGCAACCTCACTCATGCCTTCAGATGTGCACACACTCCTTCATTTCTTGACTTAAAAATTATGGTATTGAAATATGCCTGATGGAGTTGGTCATACCTTTTTAGCAAAGCCTTCACTACAATTTGATTTGAAAATTTGTGTTGTGAATAAATGTGATATGTTTTTTGTTATGTTAAGTAGTATTGCTCCTTTTTTCTCATGCTCACAATGTAGGTATGACTGGGACCGTGACAGATCAGAGCAACTGGCTAGCAGACGTCTGGAGGTTCGAGTTGGGAGGAGGCAGGTCAAGAGGTCAACTGCCAATATTGATCTTGATACACTGGAGAGAGTTGGGCCAGTGGAACTGAGAACAAGATTGGTTGAGGAGCTAGAGCAAGCACAGTTTTTGGAGAGAGAGGTGGGTAAAACTCACAAGTTTTGTAACATTTACAGGGTTAAGACCCAAGCTCCAAAAATATTTTTAAAACATTCACTGATCAGTCTGTCGAAATTTTTCTATGGACATCTTGACCAAGTACTAGCAGCAAGTTCACTTGGTTTACTTGTAGAACCAGACACTGATCATTTGATTTTCCTTATCTGCATCTCACTTTTGAGGAAAAAAATAGCAGAAATAAGACTAAAATGAATCCATTGGTTGGTCCTAAGCAATAAGGGGAAAAAAAAAACCTAGTCAAAGCTGAAGGATTTTATAATATATTTGTCACTAAAATAGGCGTTTAAATTTTCTCTTAGAAATTTGCAGAGTGTAAGTTACAGAAATTTATATTGATATGCATTCTTATTTTGTGAAAAAAACGTAACTCTTAACATTTTTCTTTCATTTATTCTAGCCAATACAGACTTCACATAAGGTTGCTTGAATAGGAAGATTAATTTAACATGAACCTGAACTTTCATAAAAAGAATGCAATTTGTTTAGCAGTAGAAGCAGTTCAAACTGTTTTATGTCATCTCAGTAAACAAACTTTTTTTATTTCTGAACAATACAGGCCATGGTACAGTTCTTACAGGGCAGTGAAGCTCAGACATACCAGGAGGCTGTCAGTGGCTTGTCACTTGAAACAAGGCAAAAGAAGATCCGAAATCTACGCAGCCGCAGGCAAGAGTGTTTGTCCCTGAGCAATTGGGCCACAAACCAAAAGCTGTTGGCTGAAGGTGCATCTTCAGTCTTACATATTCTGTGCCAAAGTTTTTTAGTACAAGTTAAATATTTTAGGTATATGAAAAATCTGTCTTTGATGGCTTCAATATACTTTTTTTGTTTCACAAAGACAGATTCATGAGCCTGGTTTATATTGTCAGCTTTTTGGAAAACCTTTTATTAATATTGTTACAGTTTTTTTTTAAAAATAATTTTATAACAGCAATCATAGAATATGCCTTATGTGGTTAGCAAGAAAAATTGCTTTCCCATCAATTTTAACTCATAAACCGGTGCTGGACGGTGGGAGAGTCCGATAGTTTGTAAGATTCACGGTACTGGATGCTACCAGCATCCGATGGGTTTGTTGTTTCTGTTACCTTGTTTTGAATTTTAGAGTGACCAAATTATTCCAAAACTACTTTATTTGCCCAAGGACTACTTCCATTAAGTTTTGAACTACACATCCTATCTGATTGCTTCGTGCGAGAAAAAAAACTTAACGGTTTAAGAGTTAAATTATATTTAGTAAGATATATCAAATTTCATTATCCTCTTTACTTACCGAAGCTAAATGCTTAGTATTTCCTACTGACATAATTTTTTTTTTTCAATATGAAAAGCCATTCATATCAAATGGCTCTTATTCCTTCATTTTTTGTCCTTATTGTTGCTGCTGTAGCCACAGCATTGTATAGGGAAGAAAGGAGAGCAGAGATAGAGCAGATGTCAGCTAATGTAAGGGAAGACACTGTAGCAGCAGTTGTCCTGGCTGACCTTCAGCAGAGACAGGAAGTAGAGGCTCAACGAATCCTGTTGGAGAACCTTACAAAGGTTGGTGGTTTACACAAATAGAGATCGTGTACCAATCTAAGTACCAAAGGGTACCGATTTGAAAAACCTGAAAGAAAATAAAACTACCAAGCAAATAAAAAAAATAATTATTAATCTCTAATTTTTCATGGGATTAATTATTTGAATGCCAAAGTTTCATAGATGTTTTGAAGCTCTCAGCTATTGAGTTATGTTGTTTGTTTTTTGTACATCATAAAGTTAATGTTACACAATCATTTGACCTGAACAGAATACTCGAGAACTGACCAAGACAGTGCTGACCCTGATAGAGGCAAGAAATGATGAGCTTTTCCCAAACATTGCATTTGTCACCCTGGGGCATCTGGAGGTCAGTGCTGAGGACCAGGATTTCTTGGTGACCTTGGAGGCCAAATTCAAAGCTATGAGGGACCAGGTCTTTGTGTTTGGTTTGACTGAGCGTCTGGGCTCTGGTTGGAAGAGGTGCATACTTTTATTGCTCTTGTCTGCTTTAAAATACTCTGATGTACTGAGGTACACAGGACCATAAAAACAATAGAATAATGATAAGAATTAAAATAATAATAACAATAACAACAACAACAACAATAACAACAATAATAATAATTATCGTAATTTATATTTTTTCTGTGTGGGTTCATTTTTTCTCTTCATTTATAATGAATGTCACATGTGGAATGTCAAGTGATAGACATAGTATATAATAAAAGAGCAGGAAAGTATCCAAGTGCATTTATACCAGGTGAAGCAATTGCTTAAATGAACTATCAAGGAGCAGAAGGATATATTTTTTTCCTTCACTGCAGACATGTTGACCTCTGTTACTTGCAAACAACATAAAGTTTTTTTTATGTCAGATATATTAAAATAACATTCACGTTTTATCAATATGGATCTTATGTTCCCTTCTCAATGAACACAAACACTTCAATCATGAATTTCCCTGTAGCATGGCTAAAGAAGAGAAACAGAAGGAAATTTTACAGCAACGCAAGGAGGAGAAAAGACTCAGAGGTGAAAGCAAGTTTGGTGAGATGGAGCAGTTGATTGGACCAAGGTCTCAGGTGGGTGAAGCATAGTATAAATTATTGTTGAATTTAATTGGGGCAGAAACCCTATATTCTTTTTTGTTGTTTATATCTTATTTTCTTCTGTAGTATGGTTTATGTGTCACAAGCTCTTGGCTAGGATAAAATTAAACTTTAAAAATTTAGATTGATATCCCACAAGTGATTTTTTTTTTTCCAGTAATAGCTTTCTTCTGACCAAAAATGCACAAATTTTTTTTTCACTTACAAATTTTTAAACATGATTGTGATGTTTTGCATAAAAGTTGGTGTTTGAATTTTGAGCATGAGCAGATCTTGTAATAATGTTTAAGTCTGATTGAATTCTCACGTTTTTCTTTTTAGGCTGTCTGTATTGGAGATTAGTTGATTTTTAACGGGGCAATAAGCTCCTATGATCTTACAGTCTGTTTTTGTAGCAAGTTGTCTCAATCTATTGTGATGCTTTTTGCTCAATCACATCTGAATCACCTGTTCTCTACAGGCACTTCCCAACTTACGTCATCTGATGGGAGAAGACAAGGCTTTTCCCAATGGTAATGTTGTTTGTTTTTAAAGACTTCCTTCATAAAAATCAAGTCTGTGTCATAGCAGCTTAGCAACTGATCTAGGGAATTGTGGATTCACAAGCTCTGTTGAAACTTTAATGTCCAGATAGCAGCAACAATATTTTTGATGCAGACTGATCTGAAAATATGATGCCTTTTCATGGAGAACAAAAGTTTAGAAAATTTTATAATTTTTTATTGTCGTACTCAAATATTGGTGAAGCACTTAGTAGGCAGCTCAGAAAGCAAGAAAATCAGTAATGGAAAGCAAGTGAAGAAAGAAAGTTAAAGCAATCGAAAAGCATGACAAATTCCTAGGAGAAAATCTTAGGCTTGGTGCACAAAATTGATATTTTAAAATTTGCATAATATGGTTTTGTTCAAAATTCTAGAATATGTTGGAATACTTTAAGATTCCAACAGTTTTGCCCCTATCAATAAATCTGTTCTATTCAATATTCTTAGTGCCATCAAAACAACAAATTCAAGAGTCAGGCAAAAACATCAATCTCCTGGCTGACCTTGCAACTAGATTTGACGTTGAGCAAGAGAGTCTGTTGTCATGGTTACAGCTACCTGAGGTCAAGGCTCTATCCAGTCGTGTAAAACATATACAGCTGACACGTTTAGCTGCAGAGAAGTTTGTAGCTAGCGCAGAGGTTGGACATGAAACTGCCTTGTTAGGTGTGGGACTGTTGGAAAGGGTGGGTGAATACAGGTAAGGCAGTAGTATTGTGTACTCAATTTAGATGAATTCAGTCATACTGAATCCTTTTTTGTTTTATTGTCATCCTCAATTTAAACATTCACGTAAGCTTTCACTTTTGAGATTCTTTTTTTATCCTTTACTTTTATTTTGATTGAATACTTTCATGTGTATTCTAAATTGCAAATAAAATGTTTTTATTTCTGTGGGAAATTTTCAAAATCAAACAAGACTTGAATGTAAAATCCTTACGACTACTTAAGCTTGATTTTATAAGTCCACCTTTTATCCTTAATCAATGTAGGCAGTGTCTTCCTCGTAAATCTTCTTAGCCTTACTAGCCATACATTATGTTCTCATTGAAACCTTATTCTCACTACTGGTTGTTAAGCCTGAAGTACAAACTGGAAATTTTGTTGCAGACTTTATACGAGGGAAGTTCGGAAAGTAACCTGAAAAATGGAATTACTCAAAAAGTATTTAATTGACAATCATGAAACGTACACATGGGAAAGATAAATTTATGTGCTACTTTTTTATGTAGTCCCTGTGTAGAGCTTTGCATTTTTGTCACCATGGGAGAAGCGAGTATATACTCTGTGTGAAAAAGTTTGCGTCAAGCTTTAAAAACCAATCACAAACTTCACCAATGAGTTCATCTTCATCCTCAAACTTCTTGCCTCCCAGGTTGCGCTTTAGGGGCCCAAATAGATGAAATTCTGAGGGTGCAAGATCTGGACTGTGGGCTGGATGGGGAATAATGTCCCACCTGTAACATTCAAGCCATTCCTTTGTACGTTTTGCCATGTGAGGGGTTGCATTGTCGTGTTGAAGGACAACTCCGCTACGCAAGAGTCCAGGTCTTTTGCGTCGGACAGCATGTCTCAGCCGGTCAAGTGTTTCACAATATCAATCAGCATTGACACTCTCTCCTTTTGGCAGAACATTTAAAGGATCATTCCACGTGAGTTCCAAAACACGGTGGCCATCATTTTTGTTGCCGATTTCTGGACTTTGAACTTTTTTATGACAGGAGAGGACGGGTGCTTCCATGTCATTGAGTCGCGTTTTGTCTCCGGAGTGCTCAGGTGTAAACAAGTTTCATCTCCAGGTGTTCAAGAAGCTTGTTCCTGGCATGATGGTCCCAGCCAGGCCCCACATCAACAGTTTCATCACCTGCTTGTTGACACTGGTGCAGCAGGATTTGGGAGATTTGGACTCTCTGGCGCTTATGCTCATCTGACAACATTTTGGGGACCCATCTGGCAGAAACTTTGCGATAGCCAAGTTTATCATAGACAATTTCATAAACATTCATTTTGGGAATGTCAAGTTTCATAGAAATTTCCTTCAGTTTCACTCTTCTGTTGACTTTGATGAGCTCATCAACTCGAGCTGTGTTCCAGTTATTGTTTGCTATGTTCGGGCGTCCAGACCTTGGTTCATCTGGCAAACTTGTTCGGCCGTCTTCAAACCAAGAACACCACTGATAGACTTGGGTCATCGACATTGCATGTTCACTGTAGTTTTCCACTATTTCTATGTATATTACGAAACATTTTGTTCCCTTTGCGATCAGAAAACAGACAACAGCTCTTATTTCCAGCTTTATCCACACTGCGATGGGGGGCGCCATTTTCAAATCAATGTGTTTAGCAGTGCGTTCACTGATGGTGCTGAAATTTGCGCACCAAGTGCACAATGAATTTTCCTACAATATGCTGTTTACCCCTATTTCAAGTATTGACGAGGTCAAAAGTTATGATCATTTTCCGTTTATTTTTCGAACTTCCCTCGTAGTAAAGCCTTTTGCTGCAAAGTCTCCTCTTCAAAATGTCACATTTTGTTTTAATAAATGTGGAGAAAAGTAGGGCATTTTTTTTTTTATTTAATATGTTTTTTGTTATACTATAAAGTGTTAGTATACTCAACAATCTTGAAAACAGTGATTTGTTTTGAAAATGCAATACATTTGATTTACAAAGAAATAATTTGCTTGAGCTACATGTCAATGTTTTGTGACAGGTCCAAAGATGATCAAGAGAAGCAGCTGACCTTAGCAGAACAAAGGTCAACTTTGAGGAAGAAGGCAGTGATAAATGGGGAAAAACTGAGGTTACCGCCAGAGGAAAAAATCACACCAAGAGAGGGTAAACATAAGACTAGCTCTGTAGTTGTAGTGCTTCAATCGGAGATATTTAAAACTATTTCAAAATTTGTATTAATCTAACTCTTAAGAATTCCTATTTAGACACTTTGTATTTACATACCTCATTGATGTTTTTAGTGAGCAGGTGAGGCCTGCATACTTTTGAACTATCATTTACATCTGTTGGATCATAAAGCAAAATATCTGTGTGTAGGTGGAAAATAATAAAATCATTCTACAAGTACATATAAAAGATTATGATTTTTTAACATTTATTTTTTGATTTGTTACATCTTTAAAAATTCAAATCTGAAACATCTGTTGAAATTTTCTTTATAAATTTTGGGTTTTTTAATCTATTTGTATTTACAAGTTTACACTTTTATTTTTTGTAACTATAAATATTACAATTGCACTTACCAGCTTGGGTTTTATTTTTGGTTTTTTTTGGCCTTTAAATATAATGCAAAGCAAATCCTAATCTTTGTTTAATGAGCTTCCTTTCCCTTTATTCATACTTCACAGCTAATTGAATGAAATAACAAATTGAATATGATTGACACTTTTACAGCAATAAGTTTAGCAAAGGAACTTTTGGAAATGAAAAAAAAATCCAGATTATTACAGTGGTTTAGATCGATACATTTTAGCATGTGGCTGCATGTTTCCTGTGTAACTTCCAGATAATTTGCGTGACCTTCAAGCTGTGTTAGTGAGAGCTTTGCTGCGACGCCACTATCAGGAAAGGGAGGTCATGCTCTCTGTGTTGCAAGACCCAAGTTTAGAAGAACTGGTTGAGGCAGCCGCAGTAATGCCCCCTGAACAGGCTGTGAGAAGGCTAAAGGAGCTTAGCACAAAAAGAGAGGCACTGAATTTGGATGATAAAGGTGACTTTTACTCTTAAAC
Organism: Plakobranchus ocellatus; assembly: GCA_019648995.1. NCBI lineage: Eukaryota > Metazoa > Mollusca > Gastropoda > Plakobranchidae > Plakobranchus > Plakobranchus ocellatus. The sequence goes on from BLXT01001882.1 coordinate 1,297,702, forward strand.
CTAAAAATTGTCAAGTTAATACACATTAAAAGAAAGACATGGTTTGAAAACTGTTTTCACAAAAGGCATAACAATGAATGATTTGCTTTTAAATATATTTAGTTTTTCCTTGGGCTTTTGCCCTTGAAAAAGCATTACTTGGAATGTATCAACCAGAGACCAGTAGGATGTTGTCACTGCCTTTCTTACAGGAAAGCGTTTAAAGCACTACAACACAAGGCAAAAATATTAGGGAAATGTACGAAATTTCGATTTCTTTATTTAATATTGTCCTTGATTAGAAAGGGCAAGGTATTAATTTTTGTCCGTTTTGCTCGTAGAATAATTATTCTTTTTGTTCTTGTATTATCTAATTATCTATTACTTATTTACAATGGAACAAGAGTAAAGACTAGTGATACCTAGCTATACAGTGTTAGTGCTTGCAGCCTATGGCCAATCCTGTCCATCTTAAGGTTTTAAAAAAATTCTGTATTCTAAACCTTTGATGGATGTCCAGCTGACAACGAGGAGCAGACCTACATCTTTGAGGAAGCTGGAGCAATACGAGCAGCTGGAAAGGTGACTTCTTTGAGCAGGGAGCTTGCAAGGACTGTCCTGCTGGCTGAAGCATGTCCTCATCTGCTGGCGGAACTTCAGGACCTACAGGACATGGAGCTTGCTCAGCTTTACCTACGCCTGCAGGACATGGTGAGGGTGAAATGTTTAGCATTGCTTTGAGTTAAGGTTTTTACCATTGTGTGGTCTCAAGGCTAGACAGGAAGTTTAGTCTTTTTTATTTATAGTTAAGAGGGATTAAGGAAAATTAGTACGTGTTTAAGTGGTATGTATATTGAAAGACCAAAATGTTTTTTTTTTTTAGATTTTTTTTTTTGCTTCATCAATCTACACATGCATGTAAATTAAAGTGAGTGTTCAATAATCAGAACTTAGAGCCATAAGTTCTCTTCTCATAGGACATCGTGAAAAAGTTTGCCCCTGCTTTCTTCAATACTTTTTACTTTTGCAAATCTTAACATTTGTTAGACTGGAGACAAGCATTCTCAAAAAACTGATGTAAATTAAACTTGCAAGTTTAACAAAACCACACAGAGCTGGAGATGCACATTCTCACAAAGAAATTATGCTGAAAAAATCCATTTCAGACAGGATCAAATAGAAATGATGAACTAGACCAAAAAAAAATTCACTTGAACATACAGTGCACATGTCTGCTAACCCCATTTAGTCCACTAAACTTCATATTTTTACTGCAGGTGACTTTTGAAACTTAGAAACATGAGCACAAAATTTTCTGAAAATAAAAAGTGCAACTCAGACTTTAGGGCCTGGTTGTGGCCGATGACTCTGGTGTATGGGGAAATACTTCAGGTGGCAAATATAGTCCTTACGGTGTGAAAAAAAAATGTAGTTATCCAATTATTAGTGCATGGGAGACAAAGATTTATTTTTAAATGCTCAGCTTTGGGGCAAAACGATGCAGTCATGGATTTTTCTCCATTTTTTTCTTTTAGTAAAGTTTCTGGTGAGGAATGAGTGTCCTTTTTTTAGACACTCTCATTAGCTTTAATAAATTTTCCTGCTTGCCTTGCCAGTCCACCACAGAAGTCTCAGGCCAAATTGATGTTGAAGTGCTGGCTAGGAAAAACAACTACTGCAATCTTGTAATGAAAGTGTTCACAAAGTTTGATGGGGAATCCAGTCAAGATTTTGATAAGGTTTGTCTTTTTTTTTTATGGTTTGTCTCCTTAGTATTATTTTCTTTTTTTTTGGGACAGCCAGTGATACGATGAACTAAAATATAATCTTAAAATAATGCTCACTCATTTTTTATTTAATATTTTTATGCTTTATTTTGTTTTATATCTCGTAAATTTCTAGCAATACTTGTGGGAAGCAATTTTTTATAATCACTTTATTCACTTCTATTTAGTATGGATGATATTTTTTTTTATTTTATCCTGCTCTATTGGTGCATTTTAACTCATATTTTCTGTATCAAAATGTGCTGCATTGATGTAGCAGTGATAAGCTGCCATATCAACGCATGGTACGCTGATCTAGTACTACACTGGGGTCAATGTCAATTTCGAGTAGTTGGACATGGTCTGTAAGTTATTTTTAGAAGAAGAATTGTCTCTTATCGACCCATGTCCCCTTGATGTAACACTAATATGCTGTAGTATGATTGCATTGTATGTTGCTGTATGTGTTCATGCCAGAAAATGTAATTCCATTGAGACAAGTGCAAAAATTACAGAGACATGAGTTACCGCCTTTGTCATCTTGGATGGAGATCAAAGAATGCTTTAAAGTTGTTGCAAACTGAACTCTTTCTCTCCACAGGGCTGTTCACTGTGGTCCGCAGAGTAAAAATATAACATTCATTGCATAGGCAAAGAGTTAAAACACAAAATTGTTTGTCCTTTTTTGTTTATATTTCGGATATTCCATGTACAAGATTTTTTTTTTATGTTTTTGGTTTTTTTTTGCGCTTGTTAGAAGAGAATGTAGTGACCTGAGTAAAAATGTGTTTTTTACTAAAGCCAGCTCATGATCTCTATTCTTTGTTGTTTTTTTTAATCTGACCTACAGCTTGTGGAGCAGAAGTACAGGCGTCTGCTGGATCTTCTTGTTGAGGAGTGTGTGTGTCAGCAACATGGAGGCAAAAAGGCCTGGGATAAGCTAGGACACAAGCAGAAGGTCAAAGCCAAGTCCGCTCTTTTAGCCAAAGCTGTTGAACTGTGGGATAGTGGTGAGTGAAGGAGATTGTTAGTATTTTCTAGCCATCTCTACACTTAGGCTAGCGTTTTATGACTTGAATATTTAGTAAGGTAGGCTTAAACTATATGATCAGTAAGAAAATGCATTTGATGATAAATTATGGTCTTGATTCCTTTCAGTCTTGAGGACTTTAATGACAGGTATAATTGAGAACATGGGTGGAAAGGGGAATACATAGGGAAAAGGATTTTGGGCTGGAAACACTAAATAGTCAGGCACAGAAAAAAATAATGTATTTACCTATAGCAAAAACAGATTGAGATATCTAGAGAGATCATATTGCCAAAATAACAAGCAAGGCTGCTGATTGTGAGAATAACTGTGTACATGTAAATAGCTACATATTGTGTACATTGTTTTGTTGATATGTTGTATGTATGTGTATATAACTCAGTCATAAATGCCTCCGCCAGGAAATGAGTCAAGCCTTCCAAGCTGGGTGGATCCAAAGTTCCGTATTCTTCAAAGTTTCTCTTACTTGGTGGGAGCAGACAGGAAAGACTACAGGGAGTCTCTTGCCAATTCAGGTTAGAGGAAAAATACATTCAGACAGACATTTTAAAAAAGATTTTAAAAGTTTTTTTCTGCTATGTTAATTACATCTACAATATACCAGCAGCTGTGTGCACTTTGACTCCTCTACCATAATATTGTAACCACCAGATTGATTATCATTTTTTATGACAGTCATTGTCAAACTTGCACTGAAGTCTACAAGACACATTTCGGCCCCAGTCTGATTAAAAAGCCAAACAAGCCGGACATCACCAAATAGTAAACAGGCAATAGAGATCAAACAGTAACATTGCTTAAACCTTGTAGTGCACATTCATAAATAGGTATAGTTAGAAAAATCGGAGAGCTAGACTGTCATTGGTTTGCTCACTATTAACAATAGAGTGTGACAGAGAGAGTTAGGATGGTTTGAGGTGTGCATTGAAAACTATTTATTCATGACGTTTGTTTTAAAAAAAGTAATAAAACCGTACAGTTTTTGAAAATTAAATAGTTCATTATTTTATGGATTCATTTATTTATTGCAGATCTGTGAAACACACTGTATCAGAATACTCCACAAAACATTATGAACCTTTTTATCTATTTATTTTTTTTTATTTAAAAAGTATTTTAACTGATTCACTACCTTAAGCCGGTTTTTCCGGCTCATAATGTTATTACATTTGGACCCTTAGCCGGTAAAACTGGCTCAGTATAAATGGGTTAATACTTGTATGAAGTACTAAATGTACGTTAACTAATTGGTGCGCATGCTCGAGATTTACATTTCTCTTCCTTTTTCACAAAGTTTGAACGTTAGAAAGAGCCATTTACATAGATATTATCTTCCATTTTCAAGTCTTTTCTGGCGTGCATTCTCGTTATTCATAGATCAAAGTCTAGACTGAAAAAAACTTTGGATGCAAGTACGTCAGGAGTTCGCCCAAAATGAATGTCCACTAATGCAGTGTATAACATGAAGAGTTTGAAATATTATCCGATGATGATTCACTCTTTGATGAGAGCCAAAATAGATCTAGTGATGAATCTGAATCCAGTAGCAGTGATTCAGTGAAACTGAAGTTTACAAAAAGGGAGCGTTGCCCAGCGCTAATGGAAAGAAGTTTCCTGACCGAAGCAAATCTAGTTCTAAGGTTAGATCTACAAGTAAAGTAGTAAGACCCACCAATGACGATCTATTAGATCTAGATGAAGATGAAAGAAGTGTTCAATCTAATGGTGATGCACAAGAACCAGAGTGGAGAGAAAATTGAAGAAGCTACAACAGAGCTTTCTTTTTGTTTTGTAAGACATGGTAGGACTGGGATAAGTCCTGATGCAAGAAATCTAGAGTCAGCCCTTGATTTTTTTCTTCTCCTCTTCAATGAAACTATTATAAATGGATTGCTGAAAAACATAAATGATTATGCAGCAGAAGTATTTAAAAAAAATAATCCACCAACACGCTACTCCATATTTGCAAGATTTTATCCCTTCACAATGGAGGAATTGTTTCGCTTTCTTGCAATTTTGTTTGCCATGGGTCAAGACCAACGATCAACCATAAAATGCTATTGGTCAAATGCACCTCTCCGATATACCCCATGGTACCATCAAATGATGCCTAGAAAAAGATTTGAAGCCATTTATCATACTTTTCTTCATGCCAGCGGAATAAATGCGGAAAACCAAGAGAAGATCGAGCCATTTCTTGAATCTCTTGTTGCATCATTTCAAGCAACATATTATCCATCAAAAGAACTGTCGATTGATGAAATGGTTATTGGTTTTCATGGAAGGTGGAAGAACAAACAGTTCAATGCCAGCAAGCCCTCTAAGTATCATATAAAAACATTCGGCCTATGTGAGAGCAGCACTGGTTACGTTTATAATATGTTTACATACTATGGAGCCAGCATAGCCTACCACCCTGATCTTGACAAGGACTGTTCATAGGCAATCAAAATATTTGAAAAACTCTTGTGCCCATTAGATAAGGGTCATCACATTTTTTCTGACCGATACTACACATCCATGCCACTTTTGCAATATTTGGAAGGCAGAAGTTTTTACTACACTGGCACGATTGATCCAAGAAGGAAGTACTTCCCACCAACTTTGAAGACTTTGACTCTTGAACATATGGGGATGAAATGGTTTCTTCACAAAAGCAATAACCAGCTTTTGGTAGCCTTTAGGGACAAAAAAGCAAAAAAAAAATGTGCTTTAGTAACAAATGCTGGTGAGGTAGGTACCACAGAGATAAGGACAAGACGCGGAACTTATGTAAAAAAAACTAGTTGCATACACCATTACAATCAATGCAAGAATGGATGCGATTGAGCAGATCAGCTTGTGCAGTATTATGGAATGCACCAAAGAAAAAGCCATAAATGGTGGAAAAAAATTTTCCATTGGTTGTTGGAGCTGACTGTAATCAATGCTTGCATTTTGTTTGACAAAAGTCGTGTACGGGACGACAAATACCAAAAAAAGATCTCCTTATAAAACAACTGAGTGACAGAGTAGCTGACCTAGAACCAGCATCAAAGAGAAAACCACCCCAACCTGTCGCAACTGTAGAGCACATGGCTCCTCAAAGCCACTTCATCATTTCTGTGAAGGAAGACAGAAATTGTCGAGTTTGCAGTAGGCTAGAAAAATGAAAACACACCACGACAGCATGTGCAACCTGCCCTGGAAGACCATACTTGTGCAAAAAAAATTGTTTCAAGTTGTGGCACACAAAACTAAACATTGAAGTTTAGTTTAGATTGTGCATTTTTCCCAAATGTAAAAGAAACTGTAAATATTGGAATTTATTTTGTTACATGTACATATTTACATTTGCCAAGTTTTTTTCACCCTTTTCTTAGTTTTCAACATCATATACATTTGACAAAAATTTGGATTATTAGTGTATTACATAACTAGGCCTACCTGAATTTCATAAACATTGGATTATTTGGATACTGTACTTCTCGAAGCATGGGAGTAACACTTCAAAGCAATTCCGGCACACTTATGTGAGTAAGAAAAAAAATTGTATGTAAGATTTTTTTTTACCTATACACAGATTTCTTTCTCCTTCTTCTTTTTTGAATCATGAAAACTATCTTTTATATTCAAAATTTTAAAAACTACATTATTTTCTCTTCAATTTGATATATATAAATCATCGGGTACATTCAGTATTTTGGCTTTGCATGTTTTCTCATAAAAGTAATATTTATGTGCATCAAAGGCCGTAATTTATCACATTGATAGCAATCTTCTTTTTTGCTATAAATCAAAAAGTATTCAACTTTTTTTCACAATTTTTGGCGTGTAAATGCCTATATAATCACAATTTATAAAAATCTACCTTTCAAGGCCAATAGATTATCAGCAGAATTAGCATTGTATAATACTTGGTCATTTTTCATTGAATTTATTTTTGACAAATTTTTTTTATTGAGTTTGCTGTATTTTCAAAATGAAAATAAGAGAATTTTTTCTTTTTTGGTGCTTATTTGTAGAAACTGCATTCAATCCCTTCAATTTGATATATAATTTGTATGGTTCTAACCTACACAAAGGTCCTATATTAGCTTTTTACAAAATGGATAGCCAATTTTAGAATACTCTCATTCTACCCCTAGGTCCAATCGTAAAATATGTGGGGGTAGTGAATCAGTTAATGACCAATGGCACAGTGTAGGCAGTAGCTTTGATTTTCATTGTGTTATGCTTTGAATTTGCTTTTTTTTTTCTTGACTCACACTCAGATACAATTTTGATTAGTTAAGAAATCTAAAAATTCTTCACATGCTTTAAGTTAAAAAAAAAAAAAAAAAAAACCCTTAAAAAATTACATGTACTTTATGTTTTATATGCTTGACTTTGCCAAGGCTCAGGCGGGACACTTGTGGAAG
>BLXT01001882.1:1315947-1325951 GCA_019648995.1 Plakobranchus ocellatus
TATATATATATATATATATATTTATATATAAAACTGGTTTGGACCATTACTAGAGTTGTATCAGATGCCGCTCCCGCCCCCCTTTAGGAAAAGTCCATGAATTACCTCGAGCTAGTCCAAAATACTCTGAATAGGTGTATGGATTACTCTCAGGTACAGTTTGGGATTGGCAGGTCCGGTATTTACTTTTGGTATGGTTATATAGTTTTTCCTTTCAGGAATAAGTTGTATTTTTTTTACGCCCTCACTCCAAAGAGTTGCAAGGCAAATCCCACCATCCATTTTAAAAATGGCTTTTCTTTTGTCATCTCTTTTGTACCCTAAATTTTTTATTTGAATAAAATATGAATTTCATGAATATCTAATATGGTGGCTTTTTAAAAATCTTCTGTTTGAATTATATTGGACCCAGGCATATTTACTGTGCAGACTAATATCAAGATTAGGGAAGTCAAACTTTGATGAGGTGACCGTTTTTTTCTAAATCCAGTGCAACTAACTTTTTTTTGTCAGGGTAACACCAAAAAAAATTGATGACCCACAGTGCTGAATTTAATTATAAATTTAGCAGTGATTGTTTATCAACAATGTAAAGATGTAAAAGAGACCTAAGATGATCTCATTTTTGTCTTTTGACCTGCAGGAGAAAGCTGACCTACTGCGTCGGTTGGGGGAGCTTGGAGATGATCACGAAAAAGCTAGACAGAGACACCTGGAACTTATCAGGCAGCGGCGAGAGGAGCGGCGGCTGAGGCAGGAGGGGACGCTAGACACGGCAGCCATGTTGATGGGCATCTCTCAGGACCAACATAATAAGTAACTCGGACAGTGTTTCTTAAATAATTGTTTCTCTAAATTTTCTATTGAATGTCAAGCTTTGATTAGTATTGGTCTTAGCTGATTGTTGATCATCTCTCAAAGTTAGTGAAACACAAAGTGAAATGTCTAGAACATCTGCATTGCAATTTAAGATTTGAATATTTACTCTTACTAAAGATTATGACAAAAGAGAGGAAAAGAAAAATGTAGATATAGGAATATAGATGCAACAGGACACAAATGACAACAGTTTTAGATAACTAATTCTTCAGGTATTTTAATTCTTTAGTGTGCTTTCAAAGTTGATACATTTTCTCACTGCTGTCTTGATATAGAATGTGATATGGACTTATTCTGTGCATTTTTTTGATTGCCAAACTGAGCAAAACAAGCTGTCAGAACTATCCCATTCTTTTTACATCATGTGATAGAATGTGATATGGACTTATTCTGTGCATTTTTTTGATTGCCAAACTGAGCAAAACAAGCTGTCAGAACTATCCCATTCTTTTTACATCATGTGATAAGCAACCCTAGGCTTAGTTAGATTTGTTTCAAAGCATATGAGTTTAGTGAAAACATCCAAGCAGAAAATCAAATGACCAGACATGGTTATCCATGCTTGGTTGTTTGTGTCTTTTGAAGTAAATGTAGAAGTATGATGACAGTTTGTAATGACTTTGATAAAAATTGCAGAGCATTTCATTTGCTTCAGGTTGTGTAGAGGCAAAGCTAAAAGCTTTTCAAGATGAAATTTGCAGTAAATTTCCTTTACCAGGGCTTTGGAATCTGTCATGAATATGGTGCACCCAACAAGAAAATTACTCTTGAAAAATATAAAGCCGTCTCAAAGAGTCTTAGCACAGTTTTACTTTATTGAGAGGCCTTCCTGTTGGGTAAAAGATTCAATTGAGGTAAAAAAAAATTCAAGCAAAAGTAAGAATGTAAGGGAAGGTCTTTGGCTGTAAAAGTTCCAGTAGCAAAACACTTGAAGATAAATGTATAATGTCTGTAGGCAAAGAAGTTTTTCTGAAAAAACTAACTTTCAAAAATTTCTATATAAAAAGTACAATATAATCGAAGTTATAGTATTGTAAGTTATATATGTAAATAGTTTGTTTAAGATGTTAAAAAAAAAACTAGCTTGAACCATAAAAATATTCAAACTCTACAGATCAAATTTATCAAAAGAAGAAGAAAGGAATCGGCAGCAGGAGCTTGCTCGCCAGAGGTTGGAAATGGCACGCCAGCAACGTCAGTTGCAGGGAGATAATCTTGTGAGAGGCGAGACAATTCATCTGCCTGGCGGTATTGATGGCGACAAGGATCAGCCAGGTGAAGGAAAAGTGGACGATGCTGTACTCAGTGTGCTGGACAAGAGACATGCCAAGGAAAGGGATACCCTTATCAAGGTGAGTGTGTGTGTGAGCATTATTATTGTGATATATGTGGTGGTGTTGCTTGGGTTTACTTTTTGTAATGTGCGTTTTAGTGACCATCTGAACGTAAAGATTTTACAAAGCCTTTTGCATTTCTCTTAAGTGTATTTGAACTGTTAATTTTTTTTCTAATAGCTTAAAATTCCGTAAATATTTGGATTCGTTGTGAGACATAGTCTTATGGATTTTTATTATGTAGTGTACTCTTTTTAGTTAACTAATTTAAAGTCCATAAATGACATGATATTGCTGAGACTGCCTGTGTATTAAAACCTATGAACAATATAAAATCAATAAATTGGAACATTGCACTGATTAAATTTTTTTTTTAATTCCTCTATACCATCTAAGATTTAGGAACTTTCAAGTTTAATTTTTATACGCTTAGTTCTTATTTGAGCTTAAATAGAAACTCAGGGTATTTTATTTCCTGTTTGTTTAGCTTTGTTCTTTTTCATTTACAAACAGAAAAAGTATATTTTCTTTTTTATTTACCTTTGTTTTCTTGGCTGTGATATTTTAGCTGTTAGATGACCACAGTGATGGAGAAAATCGTGATGAGGCAAGGGTGATGACAGACGATGAGCTCAGAGATAAGCTTGAGGAACAGAAGGAACTCTTCAACCTGTGGAGAGAGTCAGAGTCAAGAGCTCCTGGTGATGGAGAGAAGATTTTGGCTGTGAGTTGGCTGGAGTGATCTACCCAGCAGTTTGTTTATATATGTGTTGTAATTTATTGTGTTACATTTATGCTTAGATATAAGAAACCTGTAATGCCATTAAAAAGATTTTCTTCTTCCTAAAGATCCTTATGATGGCAGAATCTTTGATTTTTCCTCTTACCCTCTAACTTTTTCAAAGTTTTAGAGGTGAGCTTGAAAAATTTACTGTTAATTAGGGGGGTTCCAAAAATAAACAGAAAAAAAATTATGTCCAAGCATATTCTACACTGTTAAATGTCTGCGTTTGTTATTCACAATCAGAAGTAGTTGTGTTTATTATTTTTTTTATCATTGATATCAAGAACTATGGACTTTTAAAAGATACATTTAATAACATGAATTGCATGATATACAGTCTAACAACCTTCATGTTTTTTTGTTTTTAGTCCAGTTTTAAAGCGTTAGAAGTTTTTTTTTTTTAGTTATATTCTTAGAACTTTCAGGAATTTTTTTACATAGTCATAGCGCTCTCAAGGTTTTTTTGATACTTATAAAATTTTCAATGTTTTATTTATTTATTTTATAGTCTTATTCCTCTAAAGGTCTTTTGTATATTCAGAGAACCTTAATATAGTCTTGCAACTCTCAGATATTTTTTCTTTTCAAAAATGAATTGTCCTAGAACTGTTAATTAAAAAAAAATTTTTTTCACCTTTTACAAGTGGCTGAAAGCATTATCTCCACTGTCCGCATGGTGTAATTAGATAGCAGATTTGCTCTAACAAAAGCATTGTATTGAAACTAGTCTGAATTAAGCTTGTTTGGTCAAGTTACATTAACTTAGATAAGGATATTTTACTTTGAAAGATGCAGGGACAACCAGGGACAAACTGATGTCCATTACCAGATCAAGCCCTGCCATCAAGCTCTATTGACCTGACAATAACCTAAAACCTTACACCACCTCAGTAACTCAGGACAAATTCATTTTACACAAAGGTTCTTTTTTTTCAAGGAGTCAGTTGCCCTGAGTGTGGAATGGAAACGTCGAGACCTGGAGAAAGACGGGCAGCTTGCGTCTGATGAAGATGTGAAAGTTGCTCTCCTCACTCAGCTTCAGGAGGTTCAGGAGGCAGAGGCTGGTCAAACAATGCTGGCGCTGATTGATGTGGTGGGTTCTTCATGCCAAGCTGGTTTCTTCTTTCTCTTACTTTTGTTTTGAGTGAATTCAAAGCCTGTGAACTTTTGTTATTTTTGATTGCCTTCATCTTGACTGATTATAAAGACTGTGTAAGTCTCACAAGTGCATACAGTGTATGGACCTTGAGATCTACAGTTATCTTCTGATGCCCTGACTTGTCAGAGGGCCTGAGAGCTTGCAATAACCTTTGTGTGGATAGGCTGCATACACAAAACCAAGTCCACTCTCTTTCTCTTTCTTCTCTATTCCTTTTTTCTTTCCTGCTCATTTTCGCAAAATTCGTTCTCCGTTGGTAGTCTTTCTACCATAATACTAATTAGCGTTAAAATCTGAGTGGGTGAAAACATTCTATCTCATCTCAATACTGATTGTCATTAATGCTGAGCAAAAAAACTTACTGGGACCTCCAGGTGATGTAATCCTTGTGTTTCTTTTTGTGTCAAGGTTCCTTTTTTAGAAATATGAAAGCCTCCACAACCCCCCCCCCCAAAATAAATAAATAAAAAATATGGATAACGGCAACAAAATAAAAGAGCAAGCACATTTCAATTTACCATAGTAGAGCGAGCTTGCAGCATATTTCTGTCGAAACTTCACAAGACACATGAATGTCTGTTTTACACTCAGGATGAAGAACGAGCAAGTGAGATTCTGCACAATCAGAAGCAGAGATTGAGCAGTCCAGGTCATGACAATCTGGCAACTGTCCTACTGGAGTTCAGCACTGAGGGCGAGGGCCAGAAGGGACATGGTGAGGATGAGGACTTGGATGAGGGAGAGAAGAAAGTTGTGCAAGCACTGGAGAAGAAGTATGATGCAATGAAAGACAAACTTCTCATGGAGGTAAATGGGGCAACTCTATGTACCTTGTGTGCCTTTATCTTTATTGAAATACATTTTTTTTTTGCCAATTTCATTATTTTCCGGATCATGACCCTGTACCAATAACAATATATTCCACTGAACTCATCATGTCTTACAATGATCTAATTGAGACATTCGGCAATGCTTTATCATGTATAGCTTTACATATCCAAAACAGTGTTTCTTTCATAAATATTTCAGATTCAAAAATGGCCAAAGTTATAGTTCTGCTTTTTACTGAGTAGCTAAAACTCAAGTTTTTGAGATTAACACCTGTATGAAGACTACTGAGTAAAACCCATTTTATACATCTGTTGCTAAAAATACATATTTTGGATATCTGACTGATGAGAACTGGTCCTAAGCCATCTATAACCATTTTATTCCCCTGTGTGGGAGCATCTCCAGTCATCTGCCGCAGCCAATTAAAGAGCAATATCATCAATGTTAAGTCTAAGGACAATACTGCTTGTAATTTGGCTAAGGCAGTCATGGTTAGGTTTTGTCATTTTATTTACAAACAGTTCTCTTTCTTCTTGACCGCCAGGCATTGATGCGAGAGATGGGGGAGGCTGAGTGGTCTCGGCTGTCTGATCTGGAGCGACAGAAGAAGCTGGTGGAGCTGAAGATGAGGGAGAAACGGCTGCGGAGGGAAGGACGCATGGATGAGATTGCTCAGTTGCTCGGAGATTTTGCTGATGATTCAGACAGTAAGTTTCAAAATATCTATTTTGAAGAGGCAGCAAGTATTGTACACCTAATTAGCCAACTGTTTAGTTTAAAAACTGTTGAAGTTTCCTTTATTAACATCTTTATTAACCTGAATTGATAGGATTAAACATTTTTGCAAAAAAATAAAAAATTTATTGCAAGCTGCTAAAAAAAAAAATAGCATTAGATCAAGCCAAGTATTACAAAATAATTAGGAACATTTTTAGAAAAAAAGGTCATTATTAAAAAATATGCTTATTTGGATGGTTGCAGAATGTTTTTAAATCTAATTCTCTTTAGCTTTTACAAGAAACAAGTTAAAAATGCAAGAAGGCAGTTCTGGCTCTTTCCATCCCTATAGAACTATGAAATTTTTTTACAGTCGAAATTTCTGCCTCTATCAAAATTATGATTATTCATTTTGCAAGAACTGTCACAATTTCTGGGGCAATCAGCTGAGGATCAGAAACGGCGTCTTCAGGAAAAGTTAGAGCTGAGAAAGAGGCTGAGGGAGGAAAAGGAGGCAAAGGGAGAAACGATTGATGATGAGACTTTAGATGACCTTGTTGAAGAGGAAGACAAGAAGATGCAGAGAAAGGTAATGCTTCTGTCAGTAGTTCATACAAAGTGATTGTAATATCATCATCATCATCATCAAGTGCCTTGCTTGTAAGCGTTGGCGATCATGTCCCTCCACAAATTCCTATCTTTGATTGTAATATAGCCACAAATTAAAGTTCTATTCAGCAATAGAAACAGAGTTTATGTGTTTAATTTAGAATGACACCAATTGTATACAACCGTATAGCATCCCTAAGGATCAGTTAACTTTATTAAGCTGGTCTTGAGTATGATGGGTTTTTTTTGCACTTTCTTCTATTCTGTGCACTTCACAGTCATTGAGGTTCTTGTTGAGTGATGCGTCCTTCAAAGCATAGATTTATAAACACTCACATCATTTCCTCACATTATTTCCCAGCTAAAAACTAAATCATTCAGAATTTTGTTCCTACAGTTTTATTTCTTAAGTTTTATTGGTGCCACTTTCGTTTTTAACTGTCTTTTTCTCTGAGAAAGAAAACTATATCATTATATCTCAAGATTTTTATTCTTTTTGTGGTTTTAGTGAATTTTTCTTGTATTGGCAGTTGTCCAAGTATTCATAAAAAAAAAATGCATTTTAATTTCATGTAATTTTTTAAATATTTATTGTCTTTTTTATTGTTTTTGTCTATTTTCTATTTTTTCTTTTCCTTCATCTATCTCATTTGCTTTTTTTTTTTAATGAAATTCTATTTTTCTCAATAATTTATGCATATATTTTTCAAACAATGTTTTGACATGCTCTTTTGATTTTAACTTTAAGTCTTGTAGCATCTTGATTTCCTCTAGCATAGGTTTGGTTTTTGTATATAACCAGTCCACAACAAGGTGATCTCAGGCTTTTAGGCCCTAGTGACAGGGTACTGATGGTGGGGCTCGGACTTGCAACAGAAGGGTCCTTGCAGATCTCAGAGCAAACTCGCTAGCCACTGAGCCACCGACGCCCCCCCTCTAGATTAGAGTAATGATGTTGTTATGATGCATCATAAGGTCACTATTTGGCCCTCCAAAGCATTTAATTTAGTCCATATCTTCTCGTATATTTTAACATTTTATAATGTAGCAGTGCTTTCTCTTCTTCTGGCAGAACATCTTGGCTAACCTAGACATGCAGTTTGAGGCTGAGAAGGCAGCTTTACTGTCAGGCCTGAAGAACCAGTCAGACCAGAAGATGAGAGAGAAGAAACGGCAGATGGAACTTGCTAAGCTTCAAGTCAGTTTTGATGGGTTTCGGAGGTTTTTTTGTTTTATTTTTAATTGAATTTCAGACCTTTTTCACAGTCAATACAATTTTTTAGTTAATTTTCGAAAGGCCTGCCAATTTCTTTCCTTTTTATTTGTTTTGAGGATGGGAGGATTTTTTTTCTTTTTTATAAGGGTTTGAAATGTGAGGAAAAGTTGAAAACATGATCTACATTGGAATTGTTTTGTTGTTACTCATCATCAACAGAATTTATTATAACTTTCTCTTGGGGAGGTTTTATATGCTTGTCTTGGGTAAGTTTCTTATTTTTATGACAAAGAAGGTGAGTGGAAAACTTGTTTCTTTTTCTTCCTCAATCTAGAGAGAGCAGAGGAAGCTGAAGAAAGAAGACAAGTTTGACTCGGCCGCCATGATCTTTGCTCTTGGAGAGCAGAATCTGAAAGCTCAGCAGCAGAGGTGAGACACCTGTGTGAGCCTGAGAGGAAGCTTACCTAAAAATAATTGTTTCTTTTGTTGCTTACATCAAAGTCCTAATTTTTATGCCATTTCTTTCTTGCTTTTTTTTCTTGTGTGGAAGAGTATTGGTTTGTCTTATGTTTTTTATTGAGAGCAATATTTATCAACTTAATGCAGCTAATTTATATATCCAAGCGTTGCGAACAAAGATATACTAAAATCAGTGCCAACATTTTTAAAATAAATTTTTTACTTGTTAAGATTTGAAGGAAATAATTTAGGGGTTGCATGTATTTTTTCTTTTTTTCTTTTAAGGCCAGGTTTACGTAAAAAGCCATTAAATTTAAGTAACTGAGGTCTGAAAATGCTCATATTTTATAGCATCATAAAAAAAAATTTACTCACTTTTGCCACCCAAAGCATGGTCTTTTATAAATGTTAATAATTTGATTCTATCTAAACTATTTTATAATTTTGATTTCTTATATCATATTATCTTTTCACAGGAAGTTGAATAGGAATAACATGCTTTGGATTAAAATTTAAGCTTTTTAAATTTAGCCAATGCTTATGTGACAAATTGAGTAATTTTTTTTAATGATTCTATAAAGTATGAGCATTTTCAGACAACTTATTAAATTTATTGGCCTTTTATATAGACCTGGCTTTAGAAGAAAAAAGAAAAAAATATACACAACAATGCTTTGATTCTTTTGTAATTGTTTCATCATATTTACTCTTTTTTTCTCCTCCAGCATCATGTCGGAGCGAGACAGGCAGAGAGAGCTGGCAAGACAGAGGCTGGAGGCTTTAAAACAGAAGAGAGCGGCCAAACAGAAAGGCGAAAGTAACGAGAGCAATGAGAGTGATGGAAAAGCTGAGGAGGGGTTAATACCTGAGGAGGTCACAGACGGTAAGAGACTGGAGAGAGGCTGAGAGACTACAACACAATCTCTTGGCAATTGCAGAGAGAGCTGTAAAAAGCTCTTGGGATATTTGAAGGTTTAATGGGAGAGAAGAAAAGGTCGAAAAAAAAGCTACTTTAGGGGAAATTGATTGTATGGAATTTTTTAAGAAATTGTGATTTTGTGTTATAAAAATTTAAGAAATAGAATCAAAATTATGTATGTCCATTTTATGTTCTTAAGGGACCAGAGGTGAGAATTTTAAAGGGAGGGGCCTTAGTCTCTAATGCTAAAACAGTTGATTATTCTGAATCAAGTAATGATGATTGACAAAAGACACAATAAACTTTAAACACTTAGTTTACTCATCTATCAACATCATTTGTAAAATAAAACTAGATATTTTTATTGAAATTCACTTTTGTTACTTCAAATACATGCATGGAATTAACTTTAAAACAAAGGCTGTGACTTTAGTTTCTTAGGGTAGATATGAGGTGGCAGGTCTAGCCTTTGGGTCAATAGTTGATAAAGGAAATATTGTCCCTTAATTGTTACAAATTGTAGAGGAATCTAAGAGTGTGAATGGTGCAAGATAGGATGTAAACAATGTGTAAACCAATGGGATATCATAGTCTCAGAGAATGCCTTTTTTTCTCAATTTTTTATATTTAGCAAATATGCCCACTTTGCTTACTGTTTTTTTGTCATCTGAATGACATACTTAAAAACTTTGTTTTCTTATTTTTATTTCTTTGGGTTTTGTTTTTGCGAAGAATCCACAATGGTGCAGAGCAGTCTGTTGTCTGGTCTAGAGAAACTTCAGATGGACGAGCAAGCAACACTTCTGAATCTCATAGCGAGAGTGGACACTGCAAAGAATGTGAAGGGTTTTGACTCATCATCAAACTATGTAAGTACTCTTTCTTATCTTTTTTCTCACTCTCTTTCTCTCTTTCTTACTCCCTCCCTCCCTCCCTCCCACTCTCTCTCTCTCTCTCTCTCTCTCTTTCTCTCTCTCTCTCTTACTCCCTCTCTCTCTTACTCCCTCTCTCTTTCTCTCTCCCTCTCCCTCTCTCTCTCTTTCTCTCTCTCTCCGTCTTACTCCCTCTCCCTCTTTCTCTCTCTCTTTCCCTCTCTC
>BLXT01001882.1:1326996-1338188 GCA_019648995.1 Plakobranchus ocellatus
CTCCCTCTCTTTCTCTTTCTCCCTCTCTCTCTCTCCCTCTCCCCCCTCTCTCTCTCTTACTCCCTCTCTGTCTCTCTATCCCACTCTCTGTCTCTCTTTTACTCCCTCTCCCTCTCTCTCACTCCTCTCTCTCTCTCTTACTCCCTCTTTCTCTCCCTCTCTCTCTCCCCTCTCTCTCTCACTCCCTCTCTCTCTCCCGCTCCGTCTCTCCCTCTCTTTCTGTTACTCTCTCTTTCTTTCTCCCTCTCTCTCTCTGGGCAATACTGACGCTTTGGCTAGTGAAACTCCCCTGAGATATGTAGAGACTCTGCTGTTTTCAGTTCAGGCCTGCAACTGATACCCGGGCCTGATTTTTTCTGTTTCTTGTTTTTCTCTCTCATTCTCCCTGGTTCTCTCTTATCATCTCTGTATGTTATGCAGGCATGCACACGTGCACACTCTAAAACTCCATATTAACCATGTAATGTCTGTTCATTAAGATAGTCGTCAGACTCTAAAATCTTCCAATAGCTCTGCATTTTCTAACTCTTCCTTCCTTTGTTCCAGTTTTTCAAAAATAAATTTTGTTTCTCCATTTTTCATATTGTTTGTACCAGCTGACTGCAGTCAAGCAAAACTTTGGAATTTTTAAGGTTATCTGCTTTTTTGGTTTCACAGACTTTTTTTGTTCCAAATGCATATGTTTTAAATTTACTTTTAAATCCATCTGCACCATCATATTATTTCTGTATCTTAGGATCTGCAAGAGAATCTGTCAAAACTTCAGGCAGAATATCAAGCGTGGGAGGCCAAAACGGCAAAATTCATCACTGCCCAGACCAAACTGGGAAAACTGCCTTCATATGACAAGTCCAAGTTCCAAAAAGAGGCAGAAAAGAGAAAAGGGGAGCAGACATCAATCTTGGAGAAAGCTCTGTCAAACAAACTAGAATGTGAGTGTTTGAAGAGGAATATATCTTGAGTCGAGTTCAAATGTTAAGTTGATTTTTACGTTTTTTTTATGACTAATTTCAGAGATTTGAGAAGCTCTTATCTCGTCATAACATTATCCATTTTTCCCTGCACAATGCTTTAACAGGACAGTTTTACGCCTACCTATAGTTTAAAGTATTAAAAATTAACATATTTAAACTGGTCTTGAAAAATTTGCTTATTTTGGCTGGGATTTACCATGGTTAAAAAAAATACTTGGTTTTTTCTTTATTCATCAACATACATCTGCATTTATTTATACATTTGGTTACTTACTAGAGTTCAAATCCTGACCTTCCTATCCTGAAGCAGATATAAGAGCTTGACTGAAACCCATTAATTCGACACCCTTTTGCAACTATTTGCTTATTTTCTGATGCTTCTTTCTTTTCATCATTTTGCACTAAAAAACTTTCAAAATAGAGATGGCTTGCTTATTAAATATCAGTTCTTCACTAATAAAATATATGTTTCCCCGAACAAATGCACATCAAGATATGTATCACTTCCTTTTTTTTTAAATATGTGACCATTAGAAATGTTATAGCTGTTTTGTGTAACACCTTTCTGTAGTGGAGAGAAGGCGTCTAGTGACCTTGCGGCCAAACCTGACTGCTGCACAAATTAAAGATGAGTTGTCTGTATGTGCTCTCACTTTTCTTCAAAAGAAACAGCAGAAGTTTCTCATCACTACTCAGGACAGCATCAAGGATGCGGTAATATTAAACATGCTATATGGTTGTTGCAATTACAAGAGCACTTCAAGTGAAATACATATTTTTTTTTTCTCTTTTACAAAAACAATCATTGATAAGGCTGTATCAGAAGGGTTATGTTACATTTCGAATCAACTGTATGGTTTGTTTGGTTTTCCTTATTATTTGTCACCTGCTTATGTCTTTGAAAATTAAAAAAAATATTTATGCAGCTGTGCATTTTCTGATTCCTAATATTTTTTTGTGTTGCCTCTTGTTTTTTTTTTTAAACAAATTAAATAAATAGAATAAGGAGTGTATTATCATGCAATATTTTATTTCAATCAAAGAAAAAACAATAACCCGGTCCATCATTTAAAAAGAAAATTGTTTTTTTCAAACATTTTTTTTTCCTGATCTGATGTGAACCAGACTGTGGAAGAGCTGAAGCAGTCTCGCCACACTCAACAGCTGGCCCATCAGTCTGGCGTGTTCCCTGCCCTCACAGCCACCTGCTTTCATGTGTGTGCGACCTCTGACCTGGCTGACATGTTGCACAGCAAAACTGGAGCCCAGGCTGAGGACGAGACTCATGACCTGGAGATAATGTTAGCTGATGAGTACAATACAGAGAGGGAGGAATTGCTACGTAGAGGTGAGAATTTTGCCAAGCATGTGAATCGTTACAGCTCATCTATATTTAAATTTCAAAACTGCATGTAGTTTGCAATGTACAAATCTTGCTTAATTATGATAATCAATTTATTTTAGTCGCATAAAATATTCTTTATCATTTCCGTTCATTAAATTCTTCACCTTTTGTCTCAAAATAAGATGGTTCAATATGGGTCTTGAGCATGTCTCATTTTACCTGCAAAACCTTCATATCTAATAATTTTTTTTTTGCATTTTAGTTGAGAATTGATTTTATCTATTTTTCATGTGTTTTGCTGCCACCACAAAGTATAATAGCTTATATAAAATTGTTCACAGAATGCAAAGATTTTTTTTTTCAGCTTGCAGACAAGCACAGTTTGTGAGGTAGCATTAAGTAGCTTTATTTACACTTTTTCCATTTTGAAAAATTGTGCATAAAAGTGAGAACACTTAAATTTGTATGATCGAACCTATTCAGTGTTTCATCCATGGCAAGAATGGACTACGCAGCCTCAAAGCTAAGTTTTTCATGTATCATAAATGTAAATAGAACTTATTTTAAAGAAGTATTTCTAATTTTACAAAAATACAGTTGGAATCATCTTGACATCAGCTAAGAAATTGTTATAGTAAGGATATCAGAAATATTCATCTGAAAAAAAAAAACTGTCTTAATTGTATTTCTTTAACTTTTTGTGCCTCGCAATATCTCATTTTTTTTATGACATTCTGCAATATTAAGAATTCTATAATTTTATCTCAAAATACCAAATGCTTATTGCAAATTTTTAAGTTCTTTCCACAAATTAAAACTTTTTTTTTATGCTTTTACTATCCACCCAGTTTTTAACTATTCAAATTTTTTCTCTCGGCCAAAAAATTTCTATGCTTTATTTTCCTTTCAGTTTTTTTTATTTTGCTGTTGATATTGTGCAAAAAACTTGATTTCTCCATGGGATTTTGAATTATCATAAAATGAGTCGAGTTGGGGTTTTGCATGATTGACTTTAAATGGAAACTATGAACTAGAGGGGTGAAAACTACTCATCTCTCTATGTGGAAAACTTTTTATAGAGATGCTTTAGACTTACTGTACATAAAACATTCGGAATTGTTATTTCTTTAAATTTAATATTTTGAGAAGATCTCAGTCATACTGACCTGAAACTTGACTCAGTTTGTGAGGCCGCTATGCAAATGTGTAGAGTCACCCAAAATGAGATTTTTTTTTCAATTGCAGCAACAATTTGAAAAAGGAATGTGTAGAGGTCAGAATGCTTAATGTATTACATTCAAACCCCCTCACAATTTTGGGAGAGTCTTATAAGTGTTTGTTGGTGTTTAAATCCATTTTAGGTGCTCTATATTGGCCATTGTTCTACTTCAGTCTTAAAATCTATTTTTTATTTAGCAACAGTCCCATTTTGTGATTATGCTGTACATATAAAGAAAAGAAAGAGGTAGATATCAACATACCGCTGTTCAAAATGTTTTCTTTTAACTGTTTCACTACCCTAAGCCGGTTTTTCCGGCTCAAAATATTACTGCATTTGGACCCAAAGCCGGTAAAACCGGCTCAGTATAAATGGGTTAGTATTTGAATGAAGTACTAAATGTACGTTAACTTACTTTTGCGCATGCGCGAGATTTACACATTTCTTCCTTTTTCACATAGTTTGAACGTAGAAATAGCTGTTTACATCCATATTTTGTTAAATTTTCAATCTATATATGCATCAGGGGCCGTAATTTATCATATTGATAGCAATTTCTTATTTTTGCTATAAATCAAAAAGTATTCAACCTTTTTTCACAATTTTTAGTGTTTAAATGCCTATGTAATCACAATGTATAAAAATCAACCTTTCAAAGCCAAAAGATTATCAGTAGATTTACTACTGTGTTATACATCGTCATATTTTGTTGAAATTTTTTTTACAAATTTTTTTTTATTCAGTTTGCCGCTTTCTCAAAATGTACTAATGAACAAATTTTCTTTTTTGGTGCTTATTTATAGAAACTAGATCCAGTTCCCTTCATTTGATATATAATTTGTATGGTTTCATCCTGTAGAAAATTTCTATATCAGCTTTTTATAAAATGATAGCCAATTTTAGAAAAATCCCATTCTACCCCTGTGTCCAGTCGTAAAATATTTTTGGGTAGTGAATCAGTTAACTTTATCTTATTGAAAGAAAAGAAGAAAAAGATTTGGTTTGACTATGAAGAGCAGTTTACTATTTCTATCCTAGATCTGAGCAGAGGTAAGTTCAAATGCCGAGTTTGTGTTCTGTGACAGCTTCCTGCAAATTTTGTTGTATTGAGCTTCTTTATGTCAGAAGATTTGCTCTTTCAAGACAAAAGTCACCAAGATTACATTTTTGTCTGATACACTTGTTTTTTAATTTTCATTTTTCAATAATGCTTTTGATTGCAATTCATTTGGACAGTCTTTCTTCTGCTTTTGCTTCAGCTTCATTAAATCTGAATAAAGTTTCCATGCTTGTCTGCTTGCTTGTCCACTTCCCAACGAGTCTGTTGTTGAAATTACCATGCTTTTTTCCATTTTTTTTTTATGGGTTTTTTTTTTTCGGTGTGCTTGAGATTATTTGCCTTGAGAACAGTTCTTATGATTCATAAGTTTCAAATATATTTCACAAGGTTACTCCTTGTTCTGAATGTTAGAGCGGGAGGGGTAAATATTGCTATGTTAACACTTAGTTAACCTATTATTCCAGGTCTCGTAATTCCACTCCCTGTTGCAACACAATTTTTGGGAAAGTTCCTCAAAGCATTGACTCTATGAAAACTG
This sequence comes from Plakobranchus ocellatus, assembly GCA_019648995.1. NCBI lineage: Eukaryota > Metazoa > Mollusca > Gastropoda > Plakobranchidae > Plakobranchus > Plakobranchus ocellatus. Next base: position 1,332,133 of record BLXT01001882.1, read on the forward strand.
TATAGGATATTCTGTCAAGGAAAGTGGATGGAAATTTAAATGCAGTATGATCAAAAGCTCAGTATGTTATGGTTTGGACATTTAAAAGATGCAAGATTGGCACTCAAAATTGCTCAGACAGTAAGTTGGCAATCTATAATATGTGTTCTATGCAAAGGCCAGACATATAGATTTTTTGTGCGATACAAATAAAATTTCTTTTCCCATTTTTTTGCTTTTTGTTTGCAACATTGAAATATTAATTTTTATCCTGTTAATCTGCAATAATATAGGTTGTTAAATAATTATAGTTATGGTTCTGCTTTTTCTCAAGCCTTATCGGGTACCAACAATGAATTTTGAATATGTTTATTCAATACTATAAATGTTTTTTACTTCAGGAGAGCGAGAGTCTATCAATGTGGATGTGGCGTTAAAACGACTCGAGGACCAGTATGAGCAGCGAAGACAGGTAATTCTTTTCATCGAAATTTAGGCAATTCCAGGATTGTAAAATATATCTTTGTGAAATGTTTCCAGATCTACCAATGCCTTCACCCTCTTTAATCCCAGTGAAATATTTCTTCCTTTTTGCTCCAATCAAAAGTTTCTTTAAGATCCCCACCAGTCTCAAATCCCCATTCCTTTGATTTACTTCTCAGCTTGGTATTTATGTGCCTTTTTTTCTAATCACTCTTTTCTTTAGCTTGTATTCTGCAGGTTCCCAATTTCTCTTTATAGGTAAAGTTTTCGGATTATCTTGCTGGTCTCACATCTATTCTCTTCTTTATGCTTGTGTTAAGTTATACAAATATTACATATTCTTAAGTTTGCTTTATGTGCTAAATTTTTTGCAACATTATGCAGAGAGAATATTGCATGCAGATAGATCCGACACATTTTTTTGATTTGTCTGGGCTGCTACTTACTTTTGTTGTTGAAATTCAAGATATCGATACTGTGGATGATGATCTGGAATTTTTCCCATACTTTGGAAACATCTAGTGTGAAAATATAAATTCAAGATTTATGCCATTTTTAATGTAGATATCTTGACACAATGGGTGTGTGGTACTATGACCACTGTAGACAGCCTCAAGCAAAATGGCAGGCAAATGCACAGTAGAGCAACAATCATTAACTGTCACATCGTTGATCTTTTTTTCCAGGTTTATCTCTTCTATACAAGGTTTTTTTTTTATTTGCCTTTGTTATGGTTGCTAGTTTCCTTGAAGGATTTAATATCAGTAGAAAAATAGAAAAGGATGGGAAGGTATCTGGTAATAGGGACTGGCTTGTTCGTAAATCCCAGGTTTTTTTGCCTAGTAGAGTCATTTACATGGGCGTTATTGAAACTGTTTAATCTTGAAATTCACTTTTTTTTTTTTTTGCATCTTACTTTTGTCTACAGCCCAAAGTAAACTTCATGATTTGCCCCATTTGATATTTTTTATCTTTTTATTTTTGCATTACGCTTGGTTACAGCTATTGATTGTCATATCACCAAAAGCATTCCAGAATTGTCCATGTCCTTATTTGAACATCTAGGGATTTTTTTGCCCCTAAAATGCTGAAGGTTTTTTTTATACCTTTTATTATGATAGACCCATTTCGTTTCGTTATTTTACTTTACTTTTGAAAGCAAAAGCCATCTTGCTCACAAGACAGAAGTTTGATTTGGGTGATCAGCCTATTGTTTTTTTCTTTATTTTCAAAACAATAAAAAGGAATATATGTAAGGCAGATGTAAAACAAAGCTGATGATACTATATAGCTGTCAAAAAGAATTATTTATCTCCACAAATTTCAGGCAATGAACTCTGACCTAAGTCGGCAGCGTGCCGAACTGCGAGAGCGCCTTGCCAGCAAACGTCAGGCAGCTGATGATGTTGCATGGGGCAAAGCAGCCATGGCTGGTCAGATTTTTGGAACTGGTGCGGCTAATTTTGATTCAGCCAAGCAAGCCAAGAAAACAGAGTTGAGCAGACAGGACACGCTGGTGAGCAGTTTATCTTCGCTCAGAGATTTCAGCTCTGAGGGCAGAAAGTTTATGTTTTTTTTAATAAAGTTGATAGATGGAAATTGTGTCAATTGTTACAGACATCAACAATCAGATTTTTTAGATTGATACAAACTGTTGCCATATTGATTTTAAAGCAGTTTTAGTGTAAAAATTCTTTGCTCAGTCTATATGTTTTGATTGGACAAAGAAATTTTCAAAGAATAAAACCATTCAGCATGTTAAATACTTTTCTCAAGGACATATTGAGACATGGCTCAAGATTCAAACTGCAAGCTTTAATACCTCTAGCTTCAAGTCTTATAACTGCCATAATTTTATATTATTCAAGAATGTTTAGTGCTGTATGGGTTTTTAATGTAAAAACTTGTGAATCTAGTTGCAACAGAAACTGCAAGAGCGACGCGCAGCCAAAGAGGCAGAGAAGGCTAGAAAAACTGCTGAGGATGAGGCACGAAGGATTGCTGAGCTTGAGAAGGCAGAGGCTGCTGATCGCGTTGCCAGTCCTGCCGTGGATAGACGAGTAAGTAACAGAAGTTTCTAATTTACTGTGACTTTGGGCTCAGTGTAGTTTGCAATGTTGCCCAAACAAGTTTTCCCAAAACAATTCTAAGCAAAGATTTTTTTCTTCTTGAGCATGTTCACTCTTTTTTGTAGAATATTTTTTAAAAAGTATTTTCAAGCTGCAGTCTATGCACATGGTTCTGCAGTGAAAAAGTTTAATAATGAGCTTAAAAATTATTGAGGTCAATGCAGCTGTAATGTGACTAATCAAATAAGCTGTAGGTAGGTCACTCAAAACTTAAATGTCCAAGTTAATTGGGCAAGCTGCGAGCAGAATTGTGAATGCTCACTCTAAACCTTAAGCTAGGAGAGTTTCTATCAACACTAGTTTCTATGGTTGTGATGGAGGATCAGTTTTTGATAATTAATTATCTAATTTAGACATTTATTTATTTATTTATTTATTTATTTATTATATTGTTTTTATATTTTTTTCATTATTTTGTTTTTATTTTGAAAATGTATATTTTTAATTTGTTGAAATAGAAAATTGTACTTAGCGCTTTTAGTGTATATGACTTTTTGCTGAAAGTCTTAACTCATGGGCAGTAGGTAATGGTAGCAACAACAACTTTATAAGTTTAACTGAGAATAGGTTTGAGTGGAGGAATAGGAGTGCCAATATCTGCTTGAGACAAGGGGCACCTAAAGAAAAAGAAAAGTATTTTATATATTTGTATTTCTTGCAGTTCTCGTCCCCAATGCTGACTCGTGAGAGGACAGCCTTAGATGTGACTGTGTCCGAGGATGAGAAGCAAGCCAAGTATGACCAACTGTTAGAGCAGCAGAGCTTCAAGCACAACCAGATGATTGCCCAACAAGCACGCCAGGAAATGATGGTCAGTAGTGGTGGACATATGGTTCTCAACTGAGCACAGTATACAGGTTGCAAGAGTTTGCTTTAGGCACATAAGCATAGTTTTGAAACATATCTTCCATACAAAATACAGTGCATTTTTTCGTTTTGAAAACTGTTCCTAGGCACAGGAAAACTATGTGTACATAGACAAATATTTTACTATGAATAATATTAAAAAAAACTTCTATTCCTGTTCCTAATTTTAATTGCCGTATTCTTTTTTTTATTCCTAAAGCTGAAAAAGAGGCTGGAGAATCGTAGCAATAAACGTGAAAATGAGGTTGCTGCGCTGTTTAGCCTTGGAGAGAGACAGAAAACAAACCTTCAGGAAATCAAAAAGGTATACACATCATGTTGGTTGAGTATTGTTTATTTAAGCTCCATATCTTTTTTTTTAACCTCTGCAATTTAAAGGGAATAGGTCATAAATTCTCCTTTTTCTCTCATAGGATAAAAAAAAATGGTATCTTTATTTTCAATTGTACACACTTTAATCTCTCTTTTTGCTTTTTATATATTTTAATTTCCTGTCAAGCTTTTTAATTTAATAACAGCAACTTATTTTCCAAGTTTAAATTCCATTGATCAAAGGATGTGGCTGCATGACAGTGGCTGTGAAAACATATGAAGCCAGGTGCTTTTTTTTTAACTGGATGGTATTTTAGGCTTACTTATTTTAAACCATTAGGATTAACTCTAATGAGAATGGCAAAGCTTGCTGTCTTTTCTTACAGAATGAAGGAAGTACTCTGTTTCATCATGAGATGATTCTCATTGTACTCTCACTAGTGTTATTTTGTTTGATATCTCACCAAGGACCTGTTGCAACCATCTTTACTTTACCCCAAGCTGCAGCAAATTTGATTAGAAATAGGCATTCTCTCTCGCAAACAAGCACACCTCTATCTCTATCTACCTGACTACCTATTTATTTACCTACCTACTTATCTATGTATCTGCTCTTTTGCTCTCTCATCCTCTCTCTCTCTCTCTCTCTCTCTCTCACTCTCTCTCTTTCTCTCAACTTCTTCTTCTGCTTTTCCCTCTTTCTCACTTTGTTTCTCTTTTGAGGTAAACAATAATTTGTTTGAATACTTTCACAAGCCTCTATCATATTCTTAACGCGTTTTTATAATATGGCAAAGTATTTGTGATTACACCCAAACTTCCCTTTAACCTTCATCAGGGTGAGCAAGAACGCCAGCTCGCTCAGGTCAGAGAGCGCAAGACTCGTCTTCGTGAGAGCAGGTCTCAGTCACCCACCAAGAGAAACTTGGAGGCAGGTCCCTCAAAATAAATGGCATACCTGAACGCCTCAATATCTGTGATGTTCAATCAATGGCGGACAAATGCTTGTCACATTGTAGATTTTATTTTATTACTCTGTGATACTTTCTTACAATCTGTTATAATGAAAATTTAACTCACTAAAAATTAATGTTAACTTGTTTAAAAGCATTTGAAAAGTTTAAATCAAAATAATCAATTTTAATGGCTCTTTAAAGTTGAATTTCACCAATTTTTCTGATTAGATGTGATAATTTTCAATGATATTGTGTAGAATATGTTCAAAGATTCCGTCCACAAAAATCCTTTTATTCTTATTTTTTCCAAAAATTATCTTGTTTATATTAGTGTTACAGTTGATTCTATGAAAGAAGTTATTTTTTTGTGTAAACAGTGGGGTTTTTTTCTCAACACACAATTATACTGTACGTTTATTTGATAGGCAATTGGCCAATTCTTACATATTTTCATCAGCATAAAAATATTGCTTGTAAAAGAATTGTGGGAAATAAATCTATAAACTTTTGACTTTGATAACATTGTTAAAAAAATATTTAAAACATTTATTTTTTTAACTAGTTTTGGACATTTTCTATTTCAGTTTTTTCTTTGTGAAAGCTGGCAATAAAGATTCAAAGTATGTTCTCATTATTAGAGCAAACTCTCTTGTGTAACCATTTGAGATTAAACATAATCTAATCGTAATGATCTGCGGCACAATCGCTATGATTTGTATACTAATGTAAATTAACAATATCACCTGATTAAATTCTAGGAACACAAACAGTCTTGATTCTTATGGTTTTAATTCATGTATATGTGCTGCTTTGTATACTTTATTGCAGAATATGTAATTAAATTTCTTTCTTTGATCATTACTTTGATAATAAGTTCCAATCATCGATTCATAGTCATTATTAGAAATGCAAACAGTTGCGGATCTAGGTTCAATGTTGCTGAATGTGTGCCATTTTTTGTAGTTCAAGAAAGGTATAAGTTGATTTTTTAAAATAAGGCAAGTAGATGACATAATATGTGTCAGGATTTAGCAAGAATATGCTACAACAGTCTCCGAGAAGTTGACATACAATACTTATGAATTGCGTATTTTCAGTGGAGCAACCCACAGAATCTATGAGGTTGAGTTATTTGAAAGGACAAATACTGCAAAATCTTTAGTACTTTAAAAAGATGCAGCCTAAACACTATACAAACATTTGGTGTATTTAGGCCATCAGCATAACTTAAGTAGAGCATAATATTAAAAAAAATATTGCAATGACCATCAACATCAACTGCCTATCTATTTGCCTATGTATATACAAGTAGGTCTCTGTTGGTTGTCAT
>BLXT01001882.1:1476355-1490715 GCA_019648995.1 Plakobranchus ocellatus
ATCTGAACGGGCTAAAATAATAATGAAAATTTCAATAAAGGGGAAGAAAAAGGAAAGGATACAAAAAGCCTATGCTCTCCATATTAAATCTAAACTTGGCATCTCAAGAGATAAGTTTAAACATTCTAACTAGAATGCTGAGGCCACATGAAGTTTACTTTGAAAGAGAAACAGCTCAAAGCGACTTGCAAAAAGACTTGCTACCAAATGATAATAATTATGAAATCTATGGTATGTTCTTTTGAAGATGAATGTAAAGATGATTACAAACATGAAGCACCCGCTGTTTTTATTGATAGCCTACGTAGTTACCTTTTTAATCTTTTAGACCAGAATGAAAAACCTAATTTGTAATCGTGGCAAATGATCAAATTCCATCTAATGAAATCTGGGTAAAAGTGGGTGGAGATCATGGACAAGATAGCCTAAAAGCGACAATTCAGATTATAAATACAGGAAAACCAAATTCTAATTTTTGCAACATCCAAAATCCCTGACAACATTCATAATTTGTAAACACTAACAAATAGATACACATATCAAATTGACAGCTTGCAAACTGGTGTGCGGAAAGGAAAATAAATCAATGTTTTCATGTGAGCTGATTACTATTTTATTTGTGACATGCCGGGTACATGCCGATGACAAGGTCCTTATCGCCGACTCTGAAGAAAAACTGCAAAAAGATTTTATCAACAGAAGAAAGTGAAATGAAAGGATTATAGGTCAATGCAAAGAAGACAGAATGCCTGGTGATATTGAAGAAAGCTGTTATACCACAAAGCAACATAGCCTGTGTAAAAAAGACAGAATCAGACATGTAAACACCTTTAATTACCTTGGTTGTACTGTCGACTCTGATGGTAAGTGTGTCACAGAAATCAAGAAGAGAATCGGACAATTTAAGACAACTTTTAACATCATGAAATACATTTTTACTAACAGTAAGATAAGCCTTAATACAAGGATCCATGTTATGAGAGCTTAAGTATGGTCCATCTTCGATATGCATGCGAATGCTGGACCCTAACCAAGGACACAGAACAGCGACTAGAGGCAGTGGAGATGTAATTCATCCGAAGAATGATGAAAGTGTCATAGACAAAAAGAAAAACAAATGCAGGAGTGATGGACATGGCTGGATACAAGAGATCCCTTCTCAACACCAACAGAGAAAGACAACTCAAAATTTTCGGCCATATAATCAGGGCTGGCGGACTATAGAAACTGTTACGGGGTGCCAAAATGTGGAAACAAGAGCAGAGGAAGACAACACACAAAATTCACAAACATTATTAAAAAAAAAATTGCAATGAATAAAGAGGGCACCAACAATGAGCTCATGAGAAAGGCTGACAAAAAAGAAGAAGAATGGAGAGCCATGGTCGTCGATGTTTGCATGACCAGACCAGACTCTTGAAGAAGAAGAAGAAGCATGGTAATATCTGGTTCATCAGGTCTCCACCCATGTTTATGTGCTTACAAATAGATTTTCCAAGAAGTCCAGATACTCCCTCAAACAAAAAATGAGATAGTAGCTTAAGAAAGATGATAATTTTGTGTCAAAGGGTGAGAATCGTTTATCAAAAGCAAAAAACTCCCACAATGTCATTTGACCCCAGATCTTCAAACTTCCAATCAACCAGAATTGTACTCTCTATCTACACATTCTGCTAGGAGTAGTTAAAAAGCATCATAAGTTGCTTGAAACAAAATGTGATGAAATCGATAGATTAATTCCTGAACAGATGGACAAAGTGATATAGAGTATCCACAAAGTTTGGGAGTTACATTAGGGTCTTAAGAAGAATGGAAATATGTTTCATGAAACAAAATTAGTTTTTTAAAATCATAATCCAGTCAAAGCTGCATGCCATGCCAAAAAGACTTTCCGTTTACAAGTCAGAGGCGCACTTTGCGACATGAAGTTTTATACCATGAATCAAAACCAGAATGAAAAAAAGTATGAATTGTTCCTGATTGAACACACTGCCTTTACACGCCTATTTTGCGTTTGCCAAAGAAAGTTGTGATTTCAGTGAAAGTTTTGTGCTTTAGGAATTTTTTTCTTTTTGTGGAGAGATTCAGTTTCCCAGCAACTGTAGCAATCATGTCAGGTGAACCAGGGCCGTCCGGTTTTACACAGAGATCTAACAAATCAGGCCCGTAATCTCATCTTTTAGAATGGTTTGGGGACAATGAGAGATCTACTTCAAATGATGAAGAAACAGGACACCAGACAAGAGCTAGAATTTTATCTTAGATTTTGACAGTGATACCGATGAGTCTAGTGATGATGATAGTGCCATGTCCACTAGATCTAAAAGGCCCTGTAAGGGAGAGGCTGACTGACAACTGACTTTAATCGGACCCAATCAACAGCCAGTTTTGTTTACATTGAACCGGAAATGCCCAACAGATAAGTTAACAAAATATACCCGGCTGTTGATTACAGCTCCTTGCAAGTGTTTTCATTTGAGGAGCCAAAAATATTTCTTTGAGTTTTTTAGTCACATTTTATATTTATTTAGACGAAATTATTGTTAATTACCTGGTTCTTTGCCATTTTTTGGCGCTGAGAATATTCGCGCTCATTCATTCGGTTCTTCTCGTTACGGCTTTGCAGTTGCTTTTTGCTCATGAGTTTGAAGCAACAGAATTTCTGCAAAGCTGAGGATTATTAACAGGACACCTCAGGATTGTGTAACCTGTGGTCACACAACAACGCTAATTAGACAAAGTCCTACAATCGAACAACGCTTTTGGAGATGTCCTTTCCACAGAAGTGTCAAAATTCCTCATCGGGAAGATTCATTTTGGTCTAACAGTAAACTGTCTTTGAGAGGCCTTCTTCAATTGCTTTTGCTGTGGGCTTTATGAGATCCCTGTGAACACTACAGCAGAATTTACTGGAGTTTTGGAAAGATCCGCCATACAGTGGTTAGCATATTTTAGGGACATTTGCTCCTGGTGGCTGTTACAAAATGTGTATCAGATTGGTGGGCAAGGCCAGACTGTGAGATTGACGAGAGTCTTGTTGCGCGTCTGAAAAATGAAGTAGGTCGTGTTGTGCAACAAATAGCATTGGAAGCTATTGGAAAAACTGCAAAAAAAGATTAAAAAATATGCTTGGTGTGCACAACAACCAACCGAGTTCACACCTTGATGAATTCCTTTGGCGCAAAATACATGGTAAAACCAACCAAGAAGCTCTGCAAAACATAATCCTTCACCTAGCTCAGCAGTTTCCACTACGGTGGAATAAATTATTATTTTCATTCATGTTTATATAATTGGTCTCTATATTTAAATTTGGCTCCTCAAAATGTGTATAAACTGGTCCCCATCCGATGGGCCTGATTTTTCTAGGAATAAAGGGCAGTTATTCTAATTTTACTAAGCGTTTGACCTAAATCTTGGTCACAAACTTTGACAAGATTAGGTCCGATTAAAGTCCGTAGTACCAAAAGCTAGTGCTACTGCTAGGACTAAAGGGAAGTCCAGATCTAGACCTACTAGTTCTTATAGAATTCCTCAGGCTAGTGATAGCAATGTAGAACTAGATTTAATGAATAATGATGGCAGAGCAGCTGCTGCATCAAATGAGCCTGAATGGCTGCAAGTTGAGCATGGTCAAACAAGCAATAATTTATGGTTTGCACTACCATTCACTGGAATTTACGATCAAGTAAATGAGAGCTTTACTCCATTTGACTGCCCAAGTCTGCTAGTTGATAATGAAGTAAAAACATCACTCATTAAGAACATCAACGAATTTGCTCAAGTTAAAATTAAAAAAAAAAAAACCCACCCCTCAGACAGCACTCAAAATATCACAAGTGGAAACCTGTCAACAACTTTGAAATCTCCTAAAATTTTTAGCTGTCACTATCATAGCGGGAATTGACCAAAGAGGTGATATTTCAGACAACTTTTTATACAGCCCTGACCTCTACACACCATTTTATCATCAGGTCACACAGGTAAAAAGTTTTCATTGATTTATTCCACAGTGCTGCACTCTGGAAACGTACAGGCAACAGAATTTCTTGCTTGAGACGAAGGGTAGTTAAATATTTCTGTCTGATGTCAGCTGAAGATGTGGAAAAGGCTTCATTAAGTTCTCCCACAGCGGAAAGGCATCATCGGCTACAAAGACACTGGGAAACGTAATGTTTGTTGCAGGAATGACAACTTCATCAGGTAGCTGCAGCTTGTTTTCAAGATGATACTTAACAAAGGCTCAGCAAGAAAACACTTCCCCATCACTATTACCACCACAAGAGTTTACCTCAACAATGACAAATTTTCCACTTCCATCTGTGACAGCTAGCAAAACAATAGATAGGAATCCTATATAGTTACAAAACTTGGACCCAGAATTGTTTGGCTTTTTACTGCGAATATGTTTTCCATCAATTGCACCAAGGCAATGGGGAAAATCAAATTTTGTGCCAAAATCTGCCGCAATCTGTAACCACTGCTGCTTGTCTGGCATCGGCATTATTTCCTTCTGAAACACTGCCTACAACACCTGGCAGTTTCTTTAATAATGCCCCAAACTGTTGAAACGCCAGCCCAAAAAATGAAAAGAAAGGGACACATGGCCTTTTCCAGATACAAGATATCTGAAAATGATTGAAAAAAAGAGTTTCAGAAAGTAAAAACTAAGAAATTGTATCATTATTAGTTTCCTTTTTCTTTCATAGATGACGAGGCTCGGAAGTGATGGAAAAAACTGCGGGACTACTTCCAAAAAACCCACAGTGAGATGACAACGAACAAATCTGGAGCAGAAAAAACTGCGCGACTACTTCCAAAAAACCCACAGTGAGATGACAACGAACAAATCTGGAGCGATAAAAGCTGTGGGACTACTTCCAAAAAACCCACAGTAAGATGACAAGCAAATCTGGAGCGGTAAAAGGCAAAAAAAGGAAGTGGTACCTATATGATCGCATGCTCTTCATCATAATATGATATATATACATGTAAGTATATAAGTGACAGAAACACTAGATCCTATGTGCCGTCAGTCTCATCTGATGAAGATGCTTTGGATGATGAGGACACGATGGCGCAAGGCAGCACTTCATCGTTCAGTTCTCCAGAGAATATCGATATACCCCCGCCTGCTCCCCTCCTGGCCATAGATGAATCATGTAATCAGGATCCTCCTTCAAACTACCCAACAACATCTGAATCTCAGCCTCAGACCCAACAAAATTCCCATCAACGCAGGCCTAAACCATTTCCACAATGCAGAGCACAAGCATCAGAGTTTGAAGCTGAAATGCTTAAAGCTGCACAACAATTGGCCACAAAAAAAATAGAATCAGATGAAGATGAACATTTCTTTAAAAATCTAATACAAAAAAATGAAGCTGCCGAGCACTGTGGACAAAATAAAGTGCCAGCCCAAATTCACATGATTGTTTTAAAATATGTTGAAAAGGCCAGCGACAGTGCTGTTGTGCTGCCTGAGCAAGTCCATCAAGCACTACTCCAAACACCAGTGCATACCAGTACAGCCCTTCTGGACCAGCACTACACCAAATATCACACAGCCTACACAACACATGCAATATGAGGAATATGAACACACCAGATCACAATACCAGCAATATTAATATACCATTTCAAGCTTCATACTCTTGCTTTGAAATTTAGTAATCATCAATTTCTTTTAATTTTTCACAAAATGTTAGCTTTATACTTTTAGTTTGTGGGGTTAATAAACTCATCCTTTTGCTATCTTATATCACTTTTGTTGGTTTTATGCATTTGGTTTTAATCCGAAGTTTTTGTCTTGCCATAGTTACATTAAAAATGTTTTAGTTGTTAACTGTATAACTTACCTCAATGTGATGATTCAACGCTCCTCTAATGACGACGTTTTTTTTTTTTTTTAAATTGGGGGTCTTTCTTTTCCAAATATGGCCCAACTTTGTGCAGGGGAAGGTGAAACATAGAAGATATCATCCTAGTATATGACAGATATTTGTCCTCCTCCGAGAGGACTTATTCCATTAAATGAACAGATCATTGGTATCTAAAGAGTCTACATTAGATCTAGCATTCTAAACGGTAATGAAGCCTAACAATTAGATTCTAGACCTAACTCCACCCAGCATAAATCTTTTTTTTAAATGGGCCATAAACACCTTGGATCAACAATGGTCAATAACCATTGTGATATTGATATAAGAATGAAATTGTAACTTTTTAAAGATTATTCTTCTTGCTCCCTGTTAAGTTGTAAACACTGCATAAATTTTCATGAGATTCAGTATTTACTGAAACTTTAGTCTCATAAAAATCAAATGGACAGATTATTATCTAAACATAATTATCTGACAACTTTTATATTTGTGTTAATTTTTAAAGATTCGTATGTGTGAATATTAGCAGTGATGATACATAACATTTTAATAATGCTTTAACTGCGCAATTTATCCTCCGCAATTATAATGCCACTCTATCTTTTTGTTTTCTCTAAGGTGTGGGAAAAGATCGTGTGCTGAATCTTGGCAAACATTGGTTTCACGTAAGGACTCAAAAAAGAGATGGCAGAGGAGAAAGCAGACAAACTCAGGAGCAGATTGAGACAAAGGAAGCCATTCGAGACCACATAAAGACCTTCACCTTTAGAGCAAGACATTATGCTCGTGAGGACTCACCGGGTTGAAAGTATCTCCCGCGCGTTTAAATGTAAAAACCACAGGCGGCTCTTGTACTCTTAGTATCACTCGGTCTTTGTCCATGATTTTAATCTGGGCTTTGGCCATCCAAGCACTGATAACTGCAGCATCTGTGAGCAGTTTAAAATTGAAATAGCTGATAATGCTCTCAAGGAGGATGAAAAGAAAACTTTGATGGCAGAGTTCATCCTTCACCGACGTCAAGCACGGAAATTCTACGACCTGATGAATCAGAATGTTGACAATTCTGTAACAATCTGTTTTGATGTCATGGAAAATCTTGTGTTGCCAAAAACTCGAATTGGAGCAGCCTACTATTCCAGGCAACTGTATTTGTATGTGTTTGGTGTTGTTCGGCATCGGGGACCTAACATACCTCAGACCAAAGACGATGTGATTTTCAACATTTGGTTGGAGTCTCAGGCCCACAAGGACTCAAACACAATTGCTTCTGCCCTTAAGCATGCATTCAGTCACTTCTCTGGTGAGCTTCAGCACGCTCAAGTTTTGCGCCTGTTCTCAGACTCTTGTTACAGACATAAACAAAAATGTCAATGTCTTGTCCCTGCTGCATGTCGTCCAAAACTCCATGCTTCACCTCACCACCAACTACATGTTTCCTGTCAGAGGCCATATTTTCTACCTGTTGACAGGGCCTCTGGACGTCTTGAGAAGGACTACTCCATCAACATTTTGCTGCAGCACGGGACAGTGTTCCAGTGTGGATAAGACTGGCATTGCTTGACTCCAAGTCAAAGACAGAGTTTTCTCGAGCAGAAAAAAGAGTTTGCCCTTTCACAGGTCAAAACGCTGATCAGAGGAGAGCGTGTGGGTGTGAGCACATCCTATGGTGGAGAGTTCTGCCTTCATTCACTTCTAAAGAAAGGCAAAAAATGGTCAGCGTTTGAACCGGTATGGCTTGCTTACATTAACTGTGTAAAGGAGGCCAAAAAGTCTGATGTGTTGAAGTTGCTGAAGGAGATGGGAGAAATGCAGACTATTGTGGATTATTGCTCTACCTTGATGAGCAAGGGCACACCTGGGTCTGATGCTGAATCAGATGAAGATTGATAACTTTGATATTGGTAACATCAAATCATCCTGAAAAGATAGACTTCTCTTGATTTTACCATTTTAAGAAAGTGATTTATGATGCAATAGAGTGGGAGACAAAGAGAGTATGAGTTGATGAAACACTGTCAAACTGACATTTGTGGGGTGAAGGTTTTTTTTTTTTTAAGTGAAGGTAGAATGTTGCTTCGATAATGTTTAACAATAGGGACGATTGAAATTTTTTTGACACTGTGAGCACAGGTAGATTGAGTCATAAGGAATGAAAGATCATAGTTGCTGCTGCGATTGAACATTTTGTGATGTAGCCCAGTGAGATTAAGCTTCTGTTTAAATTTTTAAAAATTGCTTAAATGATAGACTCAACAATATTTCAGTTCATGTAATGTTATAAGCTAAAATAATAGCTTAATTTCTCTAGGAGCCAGGAAAAAATAGATTGTATTCAGCTGTGAAAGTAAGCTTACTTGTATACCTGAAATTTAATATGCATTTTTTTAAAACAGAGGCCTGATTCCATTGTGCTACATCTTATATCTAATGAAAATGTTAGGTGATTTCAAAAAAGGGATGTAATATGGAGGTGATGGTGGCAAAAGTGATGATGGAACAAGGATGATGATGATTGAAAAATGAATGAATACGGTTTGCTGCAGGATGGTAGTTGAAGTGGTGCAACAGGGAGAGTAACTGAAGCAATAGGATAAAAAAATAGGGAGTGACAATTATGATAGACAAAACAATATGAAGGGAAGTGGTATAAATAATAAAATATACATGTACAGAACAGTGGACAAAACAAAGTGGACACTTATTTGAGGCTGATACAACAAAAAATATGGATATGACTGCTTTCAGAAAAAATTGAATGTATCTGGTTTTGAAAAGATTATGGATATATCTGGTTTTGCAAAAAAATGAAAATTTTTACACCACAAAAATAGAATTTAAATCAAAACACATTTTTTTCATTTAATCCAAAAAACAGTTGAACAGCCTACTATTTTTAATTAGGAAATTTCATCTCTTAATATAAAAGTAAAGTCCACAATGAAAAAAGTGGGTTTTCTCAAAATGACAAAAATGGATGCAGAGGGTTTTGCATCTTTTTGTGCCACGCCAGTACTGGGGAAAATATCTTTTTAATTGAAACATTTTTGACAGGGACTGTGTGACAAAATCTTATGGATATGCCGCAGAATATATCAAGGAGGATGGGTGTAAGGAAGGCACATCTGTAGAATGCTTGCATTGGCCTACAAGGGAAATAAATATTCAAAACCAAGCTTGTGTTGGCTTTGAGCTCAGCACACGAAGCTGAAATGGAGGAGAGAAGAGTTAGAGAGTGAAAAAAACCTGAAGAAAACAGGTGTAATCTTGAATTAAAATAAATTTATAAGTGGTGTCTATCTTTATCACCACAAGTATTTAGCATTATGCCTCAGACAGGTCCACCATAAGATATTGCAAAAAGAAAACCCTGCACAACCTTTGGGCATTTCATTTTTGTTCAGTCCCGATCACCAGGGGTCCATAGATAGGGGAAAAAAAATCATTCTTCAAAATGTGGACGCTAAATACAGATACCATTTTTCCCCAAGACAATCCTGCACTTTGTCTACCAGTAATTCCTCAACAGGAGGTCAAGCATCAAGAAGTTCTCCTTGACAGCAAAAAGGCAAAAGACTGCTATGCTTGCAGTGACAGATCTAAAGACAAGAAAAGCATTACTTGCAGAAAAAGGAGAAGGTACTGGTGCCCTGCTTGAAAATGCTTGCAGAGCCGGGCGCAATGTGGGTCACATCAACACCGTGTGACATACACGGCTTTTTGGAAATGTATGCAAGGTTCGCAAAAACCACTGACTTTACAAAATTCTATCAATAAGCAACATAAGCAGAGTAGACACCTAAGCTTAAATGACTGTGTTTTTACTGTGTACATATCAAGAGAGCATTTTCATATTTTATACCTCATGTATGTAAAAAAAAAAAAAAAAAAAAGTTCTTGACCAATGCAAGTAAAGCTTTCTGGTATTTAATATTCCTTAACGTCTGCCACATTAAAAAAAGCAGTTTCCATTAATTTTCTGCCATGGGCTTAAAAACAGGCTCCATGATTTTTCCTTTTGTATATCTGGGTCAAAGGTGAAGATACGGGTCATTCAAACATTCAGTTTTTCAAATACAGTTTGATGGTAAAATTGAGTTTCAGCTTTTACTTGGTCATCATTGATAATTTTAAAACTGCACCTCGTTCAAGAAATCAGGCTGACCTACCTAAAAATAACAGGTATATGGCAAACTTCCTATCTAATACTCTGAGCAAAAGTCACAAAAATATGGCTGTAGGCTGATCCACATAAAAATAGAGATCTTATTGTGAAACAATGTATTTCGTTATATATACAACTATTTGTAGACTCTCTGCAGACTGGTACAATTTTGAGTATTGGGGTTAAATGGACCCATTTCTTTATTTCTTTGTGTATAAAAAACATTTATAAGCTTCTTTTAGACCAGTGCATGTTTATGAAATATCTATGTACAATAAATAAAAATCTTTATCAAGTTTAAAATTTCTACAATTTGTTATCACAGATTAAAAGACTGAAAAAATGTCATTCATACACAGTGAAACTAAAATGCATTAGCTTTCTCATCAATTTGAGCACCATAAAAGCTGTAGAACACATATTTCTTGCTGTTAAAATGGGTTAGGCATCTTTAGTAAGATCTATGAATTTTGTCCGTCTCTTTGTCAGCCATGGACCCTTGGATCTACGATAGTCTCTGCTGAATTGGGTTAACAATTTATCACTGTCTTCGTCAGTCTCCTCACTGTCAGAGGGAATAACACACACTGTTCTATCACTACGTTTATTGTCTTTCTCTTCTTTATCAATCCATACACAGTCAGAACTTGTGTCTCCACCTGCTGGTAGAGCATCTATACAGTTCTCTAGCTTTACATAGTCTTTACTCTCAACCTCTGGACTCAGTTTCAACCTTTTGGCTGTAGTGCCACAGCTGTTCTTCCCCTTTTTAAGAAACCTTTGAACTGAGGATGGACCCAAACCTGCTGAGCAATTCTCATAGATATTTTTATTCTCAGGTGAAAGGGTATCCTTGGACTGATTATGAGAAGATTGTAAGTTGGGCTGTTGTCCTATACATCCCCCCTGATGTGAGATTAGCATGCTCTCTGCAGGTAGACTACAGGTCGCGGTTTCCGCCTGATTTTGAAAGGTAGGAGTTAATCTACATGGTTTACCTTTAAGCAGGGATGTGAACTTTTTGGATGAAACAGGTGAACTCTCAATAACATTGTCATCTTCCTCAGATAGACTGTTGCTGGTATCTTTTTGCTTTTTGTCCTCAAGCTCTGTGAGTGTGTTGGTTACAGAGATTCTTTCTTCCCTATTCGACCCCAGTTTATGTGCTAACCCTTGCAGATGCTGCGGCACAGACGAAGCGTTATCTAAAAGTTGAGATGTCCCTGATTTTGTATCCGCCAAGCAGTGAATCCAAGAAGCTGTTGTACCTTCCGCGGTGCTGCCAGAGTGTTCTGTGTTCTTCACCATGTTAAGTCCATACTGAGTCTTTGATGGCGATTCAGCTGTAAGGTGTACATTTTTCGGTACAGTGTTTGTAATGGTTTGCAATGTGTCATCTCTATGCCGTGTATTGTCTGGCAAGGTGTTCCCCAGCGTATTGTCACCATTGTGTACATTCTGAGATGAATCTATTGAGTCTTGTGAGTCTTCAGAGTCATTCGAGTCCTGTGACAACCTGAGATGCAGCTCAGAGTCAGCTTCCTCTCCTTCATAACCAAAACTCTGCCCTGGTGGTTGGCCAGCGTCCTCATCAATGTCTTCTTTGTTCCCTGGGCGACCTGAATGTGAGTCTACACTAGATTCTACATCTGATACACACCGTGCCATGTCTTTCAGTGCCCTGTTGGGCTCAGTCCGATCCTGAGAGTCAAATACACACCCATCTGAGCTGTCTGAATGGGGGATTTCAAAATAAGAATGGGGAGAGGAGGGGGAAAGCTAGTCAGTCAAGTGAAGCTACCAATTAGTTATTGTTGAAGGGTCCAACTGCCTGTGCTTTGCTTTGAAAGTACGAAGCATACATATAAAAGTTGTTTTGGAAGCAACGAACAAGTAAGTGACAAGTTAAAATAGACAATGGGATATATTTATCAGCAATGGCATGAAATTCTTTTCTTTATCTTAACCAAAGAATCTTACTTTTTTTTTCACACCAAGACAGTTAAAAATGAAATGAAATATCCCTATTTTCAAAAAACTTAATAGCAACTAACAGACATGTAATATAATTTAGCAATAATCACTTACGATGTCCAATTCATCATCAATTCATTTTTTAAAAAAAACTGCACCTCATAAAAATAGGGAATACTCAGGAACATATCAATGAGCAAAAGAAAAGTATAAGAAGTTCATGTATAAAGAATTAAATTTAATACAGATTCAATTTCTTTAAACAGATGATTTATACAAATAATAAACTGTTGACTTTGATAAATAAAAAAAGCTTGTTTCATAATTATTAATGTGATTTATGATTTGCTTCAATTAGAAGAATTTTCAAGCCAATCTAATACAGATTTCATTTTTTTATGGATGATTTTTACAAAAATAACTGTGACTTTGACCTGCAAAAATGTTTGTCACTCAATACCAGATTCTGTTATTAAAGATAAGCTATAACTCACTTGAGACTGGTCCCGCAACTGTTGCAGGCCACCTAAAAGTGTTAAATAAGACTGGTCCCACACAGCTTGCGAGACCGACTTTAAAGTCAGAAACCTACCTAAAAATACCACAACTGTTACGAGATAAAGTCCCGTACTGTAACAGAAGAGACTGCTAGAAACTATACTTTAAAGGTTTTTGCAACTGATCGCATCCCTGATTTTATACGAATTAAAAAGTACAACCATGTAAAGAACCGAAATATGGACTTGAAAAGCTGACAGCTCATACTGAAACTAGATCAAAGCCTAGATCTAAGTCCATGCGGTTTAGCTTGTTTGCATCAAGTCAGAGGCACGCAATTTGTTTGAAATACTTCAAGAAGAGTCAGATTTTGATTATAATTCAGATTTAGATCCAGAATTCATCCCAAACCCAGATTGTAGATCCAAATCTACCATTAGACCTAAGCAGTCAGAATCAGAATCTAGCTCAGACGAGGAGAAGTACCCAATACATAACACAATAATTTGCTTTTCACATTTCTTTTTGCAGTCTCAGATGTTGAGATACTTTTTTTACTTTGGTAAATAAAAAAAAAAGTTTTTATCTATTTTGTTGCAGATTTAGTGAGATGTGTGAGGGTGTGTCTGGGTCTGGGAAAATTTATGCAAGGAGCAATTTAGGGACCTTTTTTGAAAAATCATGAAAAAAAAAGTCAAATAGAAAAGTTCAAACTTTTTGTTTTAAAATTAGGTTTTGTATTTGAAAATTCAACTGCACAAATTTTAGATTAATTAAATCAGTAGTTTTTTTTTTCATGAATTTTCACAAAAGACAAGACCCCGAAACCTCAGTCCTGGGTGCTTGGTAGCCCACTGCGGGCCCAGTCTCAAGTGTGTTGATATATAAGGTTTGCTGCTCTTATCTTCAGCAACTCACCTGAGTTTTGGCTGTGAAACCTAAACAAAGATGATGATGACGCTGGTGGTCTCCGGCTGACCAGATCTAAAGCCAGCCCAGTTGTCTGGGGTTCGCCAGTCTCTGGTCTGACAACTTTTGGCTTAAATGGGTGAGTTTTCTCTAAGAAACCCTTCAATCTTGACTGCACCTGACCACAACAAAGGAAACACATTAGGTGGACAATCCAGAGACAAATACAGTTTTAGCAAGACAAAACGAAACCAAAAAAATTAATGTCCGGATTGCAGTGAGCTTCTGGCTATATTTGATGAACTCAACTTCTGACAAGTTTAGAGATTCAATAAAATATTGATTAGTCCATTGGTCAACTCATCCATCAAAATTACCTAGGAACTTATTGAATTACGCATGTTAAGTTATGTCACCGCTGCCCCATAACTCTTTCGCAATCTTACTCTGTGCTGTTCTGAGAGTTTCAAATTTAAAATCCATTTTTTTTGCATTTGAAGCAATTAAATTTTTAATGGGGATTAATGAACTTGAAGCATTCTGTGAATTTAGGTTTTCATTCTTGTGAGCAAAACTTCACTGTCATTTTTGAGGTTTTAAATTTAAATAAAAAAAAACCAACTCAATTCTCTGTATCTGTAGAAATCTGGTGATGTTAATCATGAGATCTCCAGGGACAAGAGTGAGTCACCTGCTCTGAAGAGTGGTCAGAGAAATACAAGGACAAGAGTGACTCACCTGCTCTGGTGAGTGGTCAGAGATCTGCAGGGACAAGAGAGACTCACCTGCTCTGGAGAATGATCAGAGATCTGCAAGGACAAGAATGACTCACCTGCTCTGGAGAATGATCAGAGAAATGCAAGGACAAGAGTGACTCACCTGCTCTGGTGAGTGGTCAGAGATCTGCAAGGACAAGAGAGACTCACCTGCTC
>BLXT01001882.1:1493706-1508455 GCA_019648995.1 Plakobranchus ocellatus
TGCAGGGACAAGTCTGACTCACCTGCTCTGGAGAGTGATCAGAGATCTGCATGGACAAGAGAGACTCACCAGCTCTGGAGAGTGGTCAGAGATCTGCTGGGACAAGAGAGACTCACCTGCTCTGGAGAGTGGTCAGAGGCAGGTATCACATTTGGCCAGACATGTCGCGGCTGCAAGTAACTCACTAGGTCTTCGATCTCACTGAAAAAAAGAAAAGAAATATGAGCCAGTTAAAAAAAAATTGTTTTAAATTGAAGGATTAAATAGCTGGATAAAGGATATTTGAACTTGGAAAACAATGAAAAAAAAACGACATATTTTAAATTACAAACGATATAAAGTTTTTAAAAATATCACTGTCACTATATAACTGAAATGTTTACACTGATTACTGCAAGAAAGTAATTAAGGGCAGTTTTCAATCTGTCACATTGAGTTGTAACAGTGTAAATTACTTATTCAAAGATTTATAAATTTAATTCATTTTTTTCTGTGAGTTTATGAATGATGAAGCCTGCATGGAGCCCAGTTTATTCTGAAACAAGAGTTAGCAATTTCTTTTCCCCACTTCACAACAGTAATATCAAAGAGAAGTCAAGGTTTACTTCAAATATATATGGGCATGAAACATAAAGAAAGTTTCAAATAATTTATCTTTAATTATGATCAGACAAACTTGAAAGGTTATAAAATCAATTGCTTTTCAGAAACAGAAACTTTCAACCCCTGATTCCTCATCCCAATTTAGAGATATTTCATGCCTTAAATATGAACACAACCTGAAAGAAGAATGCATGGAGTAGCAGACGCGCTGGAGCCCTTGCGGCGACATGTGTGTCAGCTTCTCTAGAGCTGTTCGACCTGCTTTTGTTGTGAACCACATAGCACAGGGACGGATGTTCAACATCTGGAATGATTTGCTGGGTTTGGGGTTTTCTCCTACTCTATTTTTGATAGTTTTCTTACTCAGACACGGAGGACAGTGAGAGGAATTTTTCTTTTGCTGCAGAAAAACATTCACATGACTAGACTTAGAGGTGTTTAGTAACACAACTTAAAGAAAACAACTTTATTTTTACATGAAGTATTTTCAATTAAACAAACTCTATAAAAAGCATTTGACAGACAGAGAACTTTTATAACGTTTTTAAAAAATGTAAATTTTCCATTTCATACTTTGTTAATCATCTGTGCATTACATCAGAGCCCTGATTCCATTTATTTTTGCAAACAAGATTGTTTCTTGTTAGGTGTAACAGTAGCTAATAGTCTATACAATATAGCAACCTAAAAATAAATATGAAACAAACAACAAAACACCTTTAAGTGACTGTCAATAGATCTTTTGGCTACTTACTAACTGTTGTATATAACTCTTACCCTTGGGCAGCAGGCATGAATGCGGGCCTCAGCAGGATCAGCTGTGAACAAGCCAGAGAGATCAGGTATCTGTTCATACACAGCAAACTTGTAGTCTGAGACATGAATCTGAACGACAATAAAAACAGAGCAACAGCTATAAAATCTACAGTAAAGTGCAAGCATGAAGCCACAGATTATATCCTTCTGTACTTAATGAAAAGTACAGAGGGAAAACAGCTGCTTTTTAACAAGTACACAAAGAAAGTTGATGATCCCAATAAAGATTTAAAGCCTTGGGAAATTTTAGCTAAATGTTGAATGGATTTCACTGCATTTAAAACTGTCCACCCTGAGATCAGTTACCGGCTTGAGCCCCACCACTGGCTCTCTGACCTGATGGAGGGCCTGAGAAGCCTGAGATCACCTTGTTGTGGAGTGGAAATTTTAAAAAATCTTTTAAAATTGAATCATTCTGAATGTTACTCAAGGAAGAAACCCTAGACCAAAGAGTTCTTTCTAATAAAGAGTGGGAAACAAAAGATATATGCTTGCATTTCTCAAGCACTCATAGCTGCATTTATAGGAGCAATTGCTGGAAAGTGGAGTCCAAGCTTGCTTCTCTTTTTTTATCAAGTTTTGAATAAAAGAGCCACCAACTACAAAATGAAAAAGGGCAAAAGAGTCAACGTGAGATATAATTAGAGTTAGATATTAGCTGTAGACTCAGTTGAAAAAAAAAAAAAAATGTGTGTGTCTCTTTACTTTGTGATGATTATTGGGTGACCAATTTATTAGTGATTTTGCCATCATAGTCATTTCTAAAAGTTGTGTTTGCCTACTACATAATTTTCTTTTTCAAACAAAGCAAAAATTGATCACAGGTGGTGAAGCCCAAATTCCTAAGAAGGCGAATTACAAACCTTCATGCCAAGACGTGTCGCTATCTCTTTAAAAAGATATTCATAGCCATATCTTGCTGGACAGAAGAAAGCCACTTGATGAAGAGGTGACCGCTCCAACCAGGAGGCCACCACAGACACGGTAGCATCAGCACACTCTACACGACTAGGGATGTGTAAGGCAGCCGGCACACAGAAGGTTGTGTCAATGTACAGGTGATCTATCACCTTCTGTCTATAGGGAAAAGTTGCGATAAATACATAACATTAATTCAGCACACTCCACAGGACTAGGCATGTGTAAAGCAGCCGGCACACAGAAGGTTGTGTCAATGTACAAATGATCTATCACCTTCAGTCTATAGAGGAAATTGCAATAATACATAATAACATTAATTCAGCACACTCCACAGGACTAGGGATGTGTAAGGCAGCCGGCACACAGAAGGTTGTGTCAATGTACAGGTGATCTACCACCTTCAATCTATAGGGGGAAGTTGCAATAATACATAATAACATTAATGGACCCCATTTGCTTCAAGGCCAGTCCACTTTAGTCTGAGGTTGCATTTTGAACATTTAAAATCCTTGGTGCAATCACTATCTGCACAGAAAAAACTTTGCTAATAGAATAGTGAAAGCTGGGTAGAGATATAGCCACTCTGTGCCAGATATTGAGTTTTTCACTTTTTTCTTTGAAAAACAGAAAAAAAAAAACAAAGGCAGTTTAAATGATGAAAAAAAGAAGGCATTTGAAATCTTATTCCTCATAAGTGTTACATGCCACAACTAACTCATAAGCACTACAGTTTAGTCCAGATAAGTTGTGGGTAGCGTTTTAGTTGTTTTAAAACACTGCTTGCTCTTTCCTCTGATTCTCTCTGGAAAGAACTGTCAGAGCAAAAATCAAAATCAAACAGAGATATTTTGTGAGCTGCACAAGAGTAAAAAGAAGGAGAGGTAAACTTCAAATTGATTTTCGCCTTCTATTATGATATTTTTGCAACATTTGAGTCATTTCATTGGTCTGAAGACATTGCATTTGTTTGTTTTTTGTTTTTTTTGTAATTCTGACATCTACGGAAAATGTGTCCACATGTTGCATCATGCAGAAGGAATTTTTGTTTGTAACATAATGCACCTTTCTGCCCATTTTGGCATTTGTTACCCTGTCTCAATATTATCATTATACTTTCCTCTTGAATACTTTCATTTCATCTTTCTCACTATTTTACAATGCATAATGTCGGCAGAGACATGTCTAGGTTCATGAATAACATATCTATATGTACCGAACCTTAAAAAGGTCTAATAGATTTTGCTGTGAGGAAAAACAATATTATATATAATACTATCATGTATTATCAGTGCTTCCTGTGAGAAATGAAGAAAACCGCAGATTTTTTCCACAAAGCCCACGATGCAACTGCTGGAGGAGGGAGCATACCTAGGGTGTTTTGGGGATATGCTGTCTCAGAAAAATTTTTTTTTAAAGCACTGCAAATAAAGCTATATGCAGGCACTATGGCATCAAGCTGAAGTTATATTTTGGTCAACTCTGAAGTATTGAAATATCCTTGAAGCAGTATTGAAAATGCATGAATATAGCAGAAAGTTCTATAGAAGACTGTACAAATGCGGACAACTAGAAGCACTGCATTATGACATATTGATTTCTTCTTTACACTATACTAGGACCTGAAGCAATGAAAAAGTCTTAGAAGAAATAAATCTCCACTGTTTCTTGAAATCAGTTGAAGATGGCAGTTCCAAGTCTGTCCAAAGCTGTTCTGCACAAACGGTTTTTTCTTTGTACAACTCATTACTTTCTTTTTAAAGACACTGTCATTCAGAGATTTGGTTTGAGTGTTTACAGGGCAATTCCAGGCTTTCAAGCNCCCCCCCCCCCCCCCCCCCCCCACCCTCGTCAGGTCCAGGACATCAGTGGCAATGCTCAAACCAGCTACAGAAAAGTCCCGGCAGATCTAAGGGCTGGTTTGCTATCCATTGCACCACCAATGCCCTCGTTTTCATGAGAAAAGCATTCGGTTCTACTTGTTTCTATCCTACAACACATTTTGTATAAGTTCTCTTGTCTTTAATTAAGCTTTTGTTCACAATTAACCCCAATATGTGCCTCTGTGCACTGTGGATTATACTCAACTACCGCATATTTACCTTTAGTCTGTTTTTTTTTCTTTCATAAAAGTTTGGTACTTTTTGTTAATTTTTTGGCCTTATTGGTAGCTTATTTGTTTGTTTAGGGTTTTTTTTGCCATGTAATACATAAAGTGTTCATAAATACATAATATAAAAAAATAACACTCACTTTTCAGGGCAACCAAAAGCAGAAACTTTGGCTGCATAGTTGGGCTCCCAGCGAAAGTCACCAGTGTACAGACATGTGCCTTGACTGCCTTCAAACAAAAACCTGGCAGGGTTAAAAAAGAAAAAAAAAAGGAATAAAAGCCAGTTAAAAAAAAAAAAAATCTGCCAATGCTTCATCAAAATGTTACAGGATTCCTCAGGACAAGACACAATTTGTCTTTGTATGATATGAGCCAGTCCTCCAATGCACTTTTCTTTTCTATTTATTCAGCCTGTCCACCACAAGATGATTTCCGTTACACCAGGGCGCGGTTGTGTCTTTCAAACTCATAACGAAAGCCATCTTAGATAGAAAAGTTTCAGACTGCAAAATCCATGACCAATTCCGTAACCAGCACCCCACCAATACGCCTAGGAATTTTAAATTACATAAAATGCACATAAAACACTGTTAAATCAAAATGCTGTGTGTTTTACTTACTTTCAAATGAATTTAAGCTTAGTTCTCTTTTCTATCTATAACAAATAATGACAATAAGGATGGTAGTTCTAAAGATCAAGCTGAATCTATCTCATTATCTCCAATGCAATGATCATAACCTAATGAGCTGTTATCTGAATAAGCACTAGCACAGGAAAGGCTCTTGTACACCAACACCCACCCACCATGAATATCTAAAAAAATTAAAGCTACAAAATGATACATACTATTTGAATATGTGTAGTGACACTGCAAAATGGGACGTATAGTGACAGGAACAAGTGTGATAAATTCTGCAGCAGTCATAAGAATAACTAACTTTTTACATCCAAAGTTTCTTATAACCTCTGCAAGATTCTTGCAATATCTGACACTGTGGTGTGCGACCTCTGGAAAGCATGAAACCATTTTTTCTCGGGTCAGTTTTCCCACAACACGTCTCATTCTGTGGCAACACTACACATATTCTTCAAAAGCTCACATGACAGATCCAGGGCAGTGACCGGCTGATATTGGTGTTACGTAAACGTTACACTCGCCCTGAAATATGAAAAAAAAAAGCATCAACACAGTTAGGTTAAATGATAAGTTTCTTCCACCCTAGAAGTTGCTTACACCAATTACGATGAATAAGAGAAAGGTTTTAAAAGTGGGCTTTCAATTTCTTCAGCATGCATTCAAAATCAAATTGATTGTAAATAACTTGTGCAAAGCTGTATTTTGTTCATCGAAAATTACAGGCTTAATTTATTAATCATGATTCACTCAAACTACAAGCAAGAAATGCACAGTCAATGAAAGCCTATAAAAAAAAAAGTTGTTTCAATGATTCATTACATGTCCATCCCAAAACGACAGCTTTAAACCAACCTTCACCCTAACTTTCTAAACCCTTTCACACTTGACCCTATCTAGCCCATATACCTGGCCTCCTGGGCAGAATTGACATTAAGATTATATTTTAGAGGTGCATTCCTTGAACACAGCTAATGGTAAACCTTTGCAGTAGCGAAATGAAGAGCAGTAATGTTCATAGACTTAGCACTAACATTTTTAATATTGTTCCTCAATAGGCTGTGGAGGGCCTGTCAGTGACACTAGGGTAACTCTCTTACACCAGCTCAACTATCACCCAGTTTGGGGAATCATTGAAGATGGTTCTGGGTTGACCAGGGGCTAATAATGTTTGATGGGATTCACAGT
The DNA here is from genome assembly GCA_019648995.1 of Plakobranchus ocellatus. Lineage (NCBI taxonomy): Eukaryota > Metazoa > Mollusca > Gastropoda > Plakobranchidae > Plakobranchus > Plakobranchus ocellatus. The sequence goes on from BLXT01001882.1 coordinate 1,499,980, forward strand.
CTTTCAACCCTTTTTTCCTTGAACTAGATCACAGCACCAAGAAACATACACATTCACACAAAAATTGATAATCTGGTGTTAATTTTTGCATGTGTCGCCACCTGTCAGAGTGAATCGGAAGTCAAACTTTGAAAATTTGACTGCTAATAGGCAAAATTAATTTTCATCATCTTAAAAAAAAAACCAATAGGATAAAATTTGTATTTAACCACAGCATGGTTTAATGTGTAAAAGTCTCCTTTGAGAAAAAAGCCACATGAATGCATTCCTGAGCAGTTATATTTTTCTTTAGTTTAAGCCAGCAGTCCAGTGTTTGAGCTACTGAAACAGCCTCAGAGTGCTTTCTGTGGGGTTTGCTTCTGTTAAAACTGCCTACAGCTATGCTGGTTTCAATAAAAAATATGGTAAGAAGTTTACATTTCTCAAAAATGCTACATGTGATGTCCAGCTCAATAGAACTAGTCTCAAGACAACTGTCTAGTACAGTGAACACAAGCCACTACTGACCCTTTCCACTTGGTCTGGAGGGATTTTAATAAAATGGGTCGCTCCAACATGAAGCACTTTCTGAAAAAAAAAAAAAATCAAACAAAAAGAGTAAATCCCATAAAGCCTAGTTTGATCTACACACACACAAGATACATCTTTATCATAGTTGAGAGTTAGAGAGGCAATCCTAGCTGCTCATACACAGACCAAGTTTGGGAAAGATTAAAAGCAAATAACTTTTGCAACCATTACTATATTTTGAGCAGATTCTATGTAGATCTAGCTAAATGAAGTAATTAAATAATTGAACAACAATATTCTCAAATTTTATTATGGAATTACTCAAGGTGTATAAAATAACAGTAACTCTGTAACACAAAACTGAAGAATTTTTTTTGTAATTTTTAAAAACTTGTTAAAGCTACTATAGGAAAACAGTTTCAAATTTTCAAAACAACATGCTCTTTTGCAAAATGTCTTTAAAAAAATGTAATCATCTCAAAATTCTAGTAGTCTTGGCCGAAGTGAAGAAAAAGGTCTCATTAAATCTTCCTTCAAGTCAACATTGTTCTAAAGCCTTTCCTATTATAATCAAAGGTTTGACCACTCAATGGTTTTGAATACCACTTTCTGACAAGGGCCATCATTACAGTATAAGATCCTACAGAGGGTAAACAAACAAACAGATTGAAAATGACAACCCTAGACTTTACAACCTACCAACATGGGCCAGAGGAGAAAGCGGTGTGACCAGATCCCTGTAAATCATGATCTAGATGTAATACTGTCGTAGCCAAACAAAGAGCAGCATTGCTCTTGTTCAGCCTTTGACAAATACTACACTTCACTTGGCTACAGTATTGTAGTAATAATTTTGAAAATCACTTTTAAAAAAATTGTAATTTCAACTATGAATATTCTATTTTTTCTGAAGAAGTTGAAAATTCTTACCTATTACCAAAAAAAAAAACCCTATTGGTTGAAAGAGCTGATGTAACACGCGAGAGTGCCATAAATCAAATTTTAATATTTTCTCAAATAATTTTACTTACATGTAAGGCTTAAAATTTAAGGAAGAGCAAGTCAGAAACTTGGGCCTCACGCAGAGTCAAAATCTGTCAAAATTATGGTTCAGATTACACACTTCGTGGACAGCTCACATCTGTGCTTAATATTCCACCATACACTCCAGGTTCAATTTATAGAAATACAACAGGGCCAAACAATCCATTCTTTAACTTCTATGTAATTTAAAAACAACATAAAAGAATTAAACTCTTGGGCTGCACCTTGACACAAGCATTCACTGAAGATGGTTACAGTTCATATTTAATGTCAACAGCATTGAACTTACAATGAACTTTTCCAAAGGCTTGTATTCTTCATCAGCCAAAAGCAGCAGACGTGTAATCTCAGAGCAATACAAGAATACACCTGACCTGTGACAAAATGAGGTTTTAATTTGATGAATCAACAAATCTGTCTTGAATAAAACTCTTGAGACCTGTCTAATGAGTTGCATGTTGCATCTGGTAACAATTGAGTTAAAAAAGATTTTTTTTTTCTTTCGGACAATTGCTTTTTAAAAAAAAAGACAAAAAGATCTAAAGATCTTCTTTAAAAGTTCTCAGCAGGTCAGAGATATTGGCATATCGGCACATTCCTATTTTAGCCTTTTATGGTTAAAAAAGCCTAAAGCCTTTTTAGGTCACTGTCCGTAACATTTTGAAAAAGGAAACAAGAATATTTGAAAATATTGTAGGTAAAGGCCTATTTTTTATTCTTCATTAAAGTACTCCAGGCTGAAAAATTGGCCCAAAACATTCTTAGGACTAAGGTAAAAACCTGAGAGCAAAGTAGAACTTGAGGGGCAAATTTCTTATGAATGTATAGCAGTTAGCAGTCTCCCAAAGTGAGTCCAATTGTGGATCTGCAATACTGAGTAAACTCAAAATGTTAAAATATTAAAGTAAAGAAGTAAAACTTCCCAATGATTCACGTACAAAAAGTCTTCAGCATGTCTATAGAAATTTCTCCACATAAGGAGGTGTATTGTTTTTATCTCTTTAGTTAATGGTTTTGTTTAAAATCAATCATGCAAAACTGCAATTCAGCTCATTTTGTGGGACTACTACACAAATAAACATATTTATGCTGTTTGCAATTACAAAATTACAATCAAAACCTACCTTGCCCTCAGGACAGTTTCAAACTTTTTGTCATCTAATCCAGTCATGTGGTCTGGGACATAGAAAGTATCCAAGAATTGGAATGAAATCAATGGCATCTGATATCTTACAGTTATACGCTCATTTATGAAATTCTTTCATTTAAGACCTAATGTGAGTAATTAAAGACAGAATACATATCTGAATACATAAAAGAAAAGAAGCTCATGCTGCGTTTCAAAAATTGTGACCATAAGCGTAGGCCCACACTCCATGGAGGCAGCAGTTTACGTGTCCAACAAAACATGTTTTGAAATACTCTCTTTCTTTGATGAGAGCGCACACCAAGTCGGCAACTTGTCGAAGCGTCGGACCTATCCTTTGTGTTTTACAGCCTGCTATTACGTCACTGGCTCTGTCGGATAAGGGAAAGGGGGGTGCCATTACGTGACCACGCATAATTCTACTGACCGTTGCCGCGCGAACTACGAAGCCAGTCTTGTTACGCAAATCATCAGGCTAACTTGTCGGTGGGTAGCGCACAGTAACTGCGACATCAGTCCTTCATGTTAGCCATGACAAGTCGCGTCGCCTCCAGTGTGCGCCTACGCTAACATAAAATTTCATATTCAGCATTAAACATAACACATCACGTGAATTGCCTTGTTGCCAAACAACATCACTACTGGCCGTCACCTACTTTCCGGGCTTTGGGCGAGTTAGACGTTACTGGATTTTTCTGTCTAAACACTAGCTCAGTGTTTCAGTGATTTAGCTCATCTTTTTGAACAAAGCTTTATAAAAAAAATGGAACTTTTTGTAATTCACCCTGAGACATCCTAGGCTAGATTTAGAAACATGTATTCGAGCACAGGGTCAGTTTTTGATTGCTTCATTTGTGAGTTGCAAAAGTACTATAAAAAATGGAACTAGTCGGCCTAGCAAGCAACCATAGCTCTAACCTCAAAACTTTCAAATCTGAAAATAAATTATGGAAAAACGTAAGAGTCAATGAGCAATCAAAATAGACGAATCAATCTGTGCAAAAATAAATCTAAATTTGTATAGCTGTTAATTTTCTATTTAGTCTGAGTTTTTTATATGGATCTAATAGAAACATCTCAGTAGCCTTGACCGGGCAACAGTTTAGTGGCCAGCGTCACTATTCAAGCCTGGGTAAAAAACTAAAAATAATATTGTGCAACAAGGAAATTGTCACAACTACTTTTTGACTTTGAATTCTTGGTATTGTTGCAGAATATTATAAACGAACTGTCGAGTTTAAAATCAAGAGACCACTTTTTTGGTAGACTTTTACATGTTGAATGCAGAACAACAAGTTTTTTTAATAGTCCACGGACAGTCCCAATGACTTCAATGAAATGAAGAGATCACTTGCATAAATTGTGGAGATACTCTGTGAAAGTAGCACTATTTACATTACATCTTGCTTGCAATTTCTTCATTTTGTTAGCAACTGAGAAAGGTAGCTCTTAGAAGTAATTGGACCTGTCCCCACATAATTCCAACCATTGATATTTTTTGATGATATCTCTGATACTGGTCACTCTTTAGCCATATATTATGTTTTCAGCTCAAGATGGTGGTCTGTAGTGCTATGATTTCGCCAAACTCTTTAAGGTAGGTTGCCCTAGAAAAAGACTATTGCCCTGGAAGATGAAACTACCTGGGAAACTTTCCAATATGCACACATAAAATGAAGGCAATTTTTATGACTTGACAGCATTTTGTAAAAAAGAATCTTCAGTTACAAAATGGAAAAGTCCAATTGAATACCAATGAGGCAATTTTCATGAAGAGTTGGATAGCAGGAGTAGATCCATGTAAAAAAAATTGGTCTGTGTCTCTTCATTTGGTGGTGAATGAGCATTATTTGTTGATGGGTGACCACTTTTTTGGTGATTTTGTCATCATAGTTATGATTGAAACTTAAGTTGGTTGATTAAAACGGCAAGGATGCAACCAAAACTGAATTTTTTAACATGAAGCAGTACTTCATATGCCATTTTACTGACAAAAGCAAAATTTATGTAATGATGAGTTAAATTTGTTCAAATAAGGCTTGTAGAAAATCTTTCACACATAACTATAATGACAGCCCATGTTTTGGCAAACCCTCAAATTAGTGTCCAAAAATATTAGTATCTTTCAAAATTTTTGGAAAAAAACGGACCTCTTCAAATCACCAGCTTGAAGATTTCTGATTATTTGCACATTTAAAGCATTCCAACATTACCCACAAAATGAAGGCCATTATAATCAATTATTCATTTGTTGACATATTAAAAAAAATACCAACAGTTTGTATCAACAACTACAAAAGATTTTGTCCAAAATAAAGATATTTCTTTTTAAGTTTTGATTAAAAATTGATCACCTCAGATCAATATCATGGCATTCGAGTTTCACTTTCAGTGATCAGGTACAATTCAGCAATATTCATAATTTAGAAATAAAACACAAGAATATCAAAATATTGTGCCCTATTTTCACATGATTAGATGATCATACTGTACATAAATTTCAAAAGATCAACTGCTAGCTCTTCATCAAATTAACTTTTCTAACATGCAGATTCAGAAGTCTGACCTTCTTAAAATGATTGTATCGTATTGTACTATTACTAAGTGACGTGACAAGTTGGTTAGCAATCTAGCTTTCAATAAATTTGCTTTATTTGTGCGCACATTTGGAAGTCTTGCCAACTACCTATAAGACTAACATTAATGCTGTAGGCCTACTATAGGGATGCTGGCTTGGCATCAAGCTGGCAGTAGACGGACTGAAAAAAAATTATCATTAAGGTGGACTCATCGTTGGGGGACAGCTGCCGGATTTTTTAGTATAGTTGGGGTAATTGCCGAATTTAGCTAGAAGCTAGATCTAGGCCATAGACTATACTATAGACTCTAGAAAACTTGTTTGAGATGCTACATCACACAGATCTCGATGCAAACTAGACAGCAGACTCACCTTTGTGGCAGTGGGACAGGAAGAAAGCTGTGCATCTCAAGTTAATGCCATCAAATCTATCAATACAGATATTTGTGTAAAGACCCATGCGACCCTTGAAAGAACTCATAACTGAACCAGTGTAGATATTAATTAGGTCTAGAAGATCTAGATCTAATCTAGATTCTTGGTAGTTTAGGCTCCACCTAGATCTAGATCTATATTTAAAATTAAGGGATTGAAATTCTTAAATCTATCATGATAATCCTGGCTCAGTAGAGCTTGCCCTGGACAGTAAAACAAAATTATAATAGATCTAGATCTAGATCTAGACTAGAAATAGGAAGCTCCTCTAAACTCTTGGGGTCTTCACTTGAAAATGAAAATAGATCTAGAAAGTAGAAAGTAAACATTGGATTAGGTGAAGCGAGAAAATGTTAGACTACTCGATGACAGTGTGAATGGCTTCCCCTACGCTACTTCCAGTTCCAGTTTAGCAGACGTAGATCTAGTCCTGCTTCCGACACTGCTGGAAAAAGCTGCTCCACCAAGGGCCTAGTATTTGCAGCTGTAGGTCTAATTTGCGGTTTCCTTATTCTGCGACTGCACATTGCGATTTCTTTTTTATTTGCTCTCTCTCTCTCTCTCTTTTGGGGTGGGGGTGGGGGGTGTTAGATTTACCTACATCTGTGAAAGTAACACTAATACAATTCTTCTTCTTCTTCTTCTTCTCTTCTTCTTCTTCTTCTTCTTCTTCTTCTTCTTATTATTATTATTATTATTATTATTATTATTATTATTATTATTATTATTATTATTATTATCATCATCATCATCTATATGATCTATATGTATATATATATACTTACAATGGAACTTAATATGTTTTCTGCCTCTGAGCGTAATTAGATACACTTTGAAATACTCTTAATGATTATTCATGTTTACGGCGTCTATTATAGTGGAATATACTGGATAATTGATGTCTTCATGGCTTTCATGTTGGGGATATAAACAATGATAGATTGAGTTTACGGTCCCAAAGTTTAGAAAGTGTGGTTATAATTTATGCTTACGGCTTTTATTTTGGGGTATTGTTGATGATAATTTAGACAAACGCTTTCTGTGTTGGCGCGTCCTTGATGATAAGTTACGTTTATAGTCTCTCTATCCAGATCTCCATGCTTTTGTGTCCTTGATGATGAATGATTTTTAAATTTTTTTTAAATTTTTTTTTTTTTTTTAGGGTGTCCATTATAGTAATTTACAACTTCTGCAATTGGAAAGCAAGTACAGACTATAAAATGAAGATACATAATAAGCATATTTGTTACCAAATGCTCCGGGCAGCTAAGATACCTTTCAGACCACAAATTTCGCTTTTGGAGTTTGTCATTATGCTATACAAAAAACGATTTTACCTTTAAAAAAAAAAAAGGTATATATTTTATATATACATATATATCGACTGTTCTAAGTCTGAAAGAACGCTCCGAATGTTTTGATTTTTTCAGAGAGACTTAGTTGATTCAAGTGAACATGGTGTGCAAGAAATCGGAAATCTCTGTTCCTTTCTTTTTGCTTTATAGTAATACTGTACCAAAGAGCACTACCGGTACCCCTACAGCAAAACCCTTTAAAAAATCAAACGCAACCGCAGAAATTTCAAATCATAAAAATTGATGAGACTGAGATGCACTCAGCCATCAAATATTATTTTGTTTCTTAAGAGAACAAATCAAATTGAAATCTTTCATGTGGTGTCTTAAACATATATCCTGATAAATTTTCATCATTTTATTCTGCTGTTACATTTTGGGTGCAAATTCAAATGTGGCCCGCTTAATTTTACGAATGAACCACATTTTCGCCGCTCGCAAGATGTAGATTCTAGTCACTGAGGCAAATGTTTCAAAGGCTGGGCAATATTAGTTGCGTTGCATGACAGAAGGATCACGATTAACGCCTGGCTGTGTGCGATGATGCAAAACAAATGAATTGCTTTATAACATTCACAATTGTGAAGACATCTGCACCTCATCTAGCAGAACTTGTGAAATTAGCTTTCAAACATTGAGAAAAGACAAAGAAATGAGAAACTTTTCAGCTCTTTAAATGAAAAAAAAATCAGGAATGTCATTTCTATTTGAAATAAATAATTGTTTTAAACATTGCGATAAGTAAAGCAAAATCTGCACAGATATGTGATGACTTCAAAACAAAATATGTCTGCCTGCGCTTAAAAAAAACCAAACAGACTGCTATTTTGTCTTCTTTCCTCTCACGCTTCTTTCCCGTCTCTTCTTCTTTGCTTTCCACCTTTTCCCTCTTGTCTTTCTTCCTCTTTTCCTTTTTTCATCAAGTTCTCCTCATCAACTCCTCTTTTTTCTTTTTCCTTCATTTCTTCCTCCTCCTCTTCCGCTCCTTTTCCTCTGCCTCTTAGTTCTTTTTACCCCATCCTTCTCTGCACTCTCTCTCCTCTCCCGGTTTTTCTCTTTTCTCCTCCTTCTTTCCTTTCTTTTCCTCCTCATGCCCCTTTCTTCGTTCTCCTTCTCCAGCTGCTCTTTCTCCTCCTCCTCATTCTATGTCCTCTTTCTTGTTTTTCATCTCTTTAATAGCCCCTTACCTCAACCCTCTCTTCTCTCCTTCTCCTACCCAGCCTGTGTTATTGTCCTTCATCATTTTGATTTCATCTCATAAGATTACTCAAGGCTCAATTCCACACTCTTTACAGTGAGCTACGATGTTACCCTCAAAAAGTTTTTTGGGTACTACAGGATGATCATAGCCTTGCTTTTTACATCTCTATTGCAATAGTCACTGTCAGCTTTATTATATAAACATGG
>BLXT01001882.1:1541320-1552340 GCA_019648995.1 Plakobranchus ocellatus
ATAAAATCGATACAAAAGACTTCAAATCACACTGCCGAGAAAACAACACATACTGTAACATGATAAGAACAGTCCAACACAAAACCCAGAAAAAGAAATATTTTCACATTATTTGAGTTTTTTCAAGTTGCATACCTGTGTAAAATTTTCAGTCACAAGTTCCCAATAATTTTATTAAAAAACAAAAGACTCAAGTCCTGAATAGTTTAAGCAGAATGTGTAGGATTCTTCATGCAACTGTGTTGAATCTGGTTTACTTTCATGTCCATTTTTATATCAATTCAGAGTTGGCCGAAGGTTACCTAATGATATGGGAAAATGATGATAGTATGAGCTGCAGACTTTACACTTTCAATACAACTGAAGGAGAGAAGCCTGTGAAAGAGGTACAAATCATTGTCTGTGCAGACTTTCAACATTTTTTTTTACATAGGCTAAAAATAAGAAAGGTTTTTTTTTGTACAGATATTTAAAACAGAGAGTGAAAATTCTGTTACTCAAAATACAGGAATAAGGAAATTGGTCAAATATCAATACTGCTATGATGATTGTTTGTTGTATTTTATTTCAGCAATATTCACCATAGGGTATTCAAAATATTGCACAATGTCACATATTGTATGAATACATTAATTTTATTCTCTCCCTCTCTATCTTGTGTGTATTAAAGCTACACTTCCAGAGTGATATACCCTACATATCTCCAAACAAGCATTACACAGTGCGAGTGTACAGCATGCCACCACCAGAAAGTTTGGCCAAAAGTCAAGATCCAGACACCTTTGTGACAATGAACCTAACCTCTGGTTCTGTGATTTACAACTGTAAGTTGTTAGTGCCAAGGTTTGTGAGCTTAAAAGATGGGGCGGGAGGGTAGGATTGCAGATTCCAGGTAATCTCAGTTTTTTTTTTTAAATATGAGACTTTGGGTTGTTGTTATCTAAGAGACAGGCAGGTCCTTATCAAGCATTTTAAAATGAGTTTTTGATTCCAGATATAATTTCTATTGCTTTTACTTTTTCTTTTTAAATTCCTGTGAATTCTATTTTCTGTTTAGCAAGAAGAGAAATGAAAATGATGAGGGAAACACAAATTGACAAGTTTTATTTATACTGTATGACCTAAGCAACAAGAAACCTTAATACACAGACAGTGCCTTATGCTTGTTATGGGATAAAATCATCTGTATGTATTATGCCTTTGCTGAACCTGCTAACCAAGTATTGTTCATTAGAACAATAACCCAAATGCTAACAGCGCACTAGCCAGAACTCTAGCCTTTATAAAGCTGTTTAAAAGCGCCAAGAAAGTAAGGAAAGGAATAGCTGTAGGAATATGGCCATGGAAAACACTAGACTTAGGTCTTTTTTTAAAGGGGGGGGCAGGAGGGAGGGAGGGAAGGAAAAGTCATTGGGTGAACTCTGTGCTAAGTTTAAATGCTCTGTGCACACTTTATATAAAAATTTATGGCTCATGAGCCTGTTTTTGGGTAATATTTGCCAACATAAGGGTTTGGAGCACTTAGCAGTCACTGGATGGATTGAAGGCAAATGCAGTAAGGGTAGAGAGGAATAACTTTTATTCAAAGTCTCAACTCATGGGCAATAGGCAAGGATAGCGACAACAACTTTATGCCTTTATGAGGTTAACTGAGAATAGGTTTGAGTGCAGAAACATGATCGTCAATGTCTGTTTCACACAAGACACCTAAAGAAGAAGTCTGTTTTTGTATTAAAAAAAATTTTTTTTTTTTAGCAATTTCCTTAACATTCCATTACTTGTGACAAGGACAAGGCCTTATCTTGATACATCCTAAAATAAATTCCTGCATAGTTTTCAATCAATTTTATTTTACAATGTAAAAAATTTTAATCATTCTGTTTATTTTCTGTCTTTGTACATTTAAAAATCAATGAAAAAAAAATTTTTTTTTAACAAAGTGAAGGAAAATATGAAAACAGGAAAAAAATCATTGTATGAATTAAGTCACTGAACAGAAAAGATTCTTTAAAACAAGGCATTTGAGAAAATACTAAGAAAACATAAAAGATTTATTGAATATTTTTAGTTGTATGGAAGCCCAAGAAAGTCATGTTTTGGCCCTGGTTTTAAGTAATAGATCTGTCAAAGCAAAATCTGGTCCAATCAAAAATTGAGCTCTAGGCATCATGGTAACTTCTAATCTCTGTATTATTTTCCAAAATATCCGTTGCTAAAGAAATGTCCAAATATTTTAATTTTTTTTTCTGACGTCTATTATCAAAGAGAAACTCATAATTTTATTTAGTAAGTAGATATATAAACTAGTTAAAACAATTGTTAAAAATCATGGGAGAGCCTTAACTTTTTATCTGGTTTGTTAGTTCACATGGAAAGCATGTACCTACTAATACTACACCATTGCCAATTGGACTATTGTGCCAGAATTTTACTACACAAGGATCACTGTACATAAAGTATACACTAGCATGTATCTATAGGCTTCTGCTGCTAAAATGAGGCGCAATTCCCAGCACCTATTCCAACCTTGGAAATATCATTTCCAGATAATGCTTTTTGAACAAATAAAACTTCTGATTATATTGATCTAAATTAAATTTGAATGTTTGAAAGTGCCTACTTTGATGTTGTTTAAATAGCAAGACAGTGAAGCATATTTATTCCAGCCTAGTCCCATGCTTGCTGCAGACTCGGTTAGGTGAGGTAATGTTAAGCTAAGCACAAGAAATGGTAGGCCTACATGGCTATCTAGGCTAAGAAACACAGGGTTTGAAAAACACTTTAAGGTCGCATGGATACAAAGAAAAGAAAGCGGAAGTAGATCAGGCGATGGATAAGAAACAGGTAGTTTTAAGACTGTTGCTGCTAATTCTACTGCCACTGCTGTTGCTTCTGCTACTGCTACTTCTACTGCTGCCACTGCTACCATGACCAACAGCTCTACTACTGCTGCTGGTGCTGCTGCTGCTGCTACAACTACTACTACTACTATTGTTGCTGCTGCTGCTACTATGAATACTATTTTCGCTGCTACTAAATGTACTACTACTTCAAAGTTCAGTCATAAAATTTATAATGTGTTACAATTAAGTCTACCATTATGTTATATAATGACAAAATTCAATACATTTGCATTGAAGAACCATTTGCTCCAATCCAGTGATGTCACAAGCAGGAAGTTGTGTCTAGTGTCAATCCTTGTTTCAAGAAATGACTAAAAAATCCATTTCAAATTGATTGAAGTCGATGTCGAGCACCAGCAATCCATCTACCTGAACCGTTTTATCATATCCCAATGTTCTGGCTTGTTCATATAGCGTATAATCTTGTACTATTCACACTTTAGATCATTACAATTCTATGAATAAGATGTCATCATCAGCCACAACTTTCACGTCTCGTCGTGCACCAGGTTGAACTCACTAAGAAATTGTTTTTATTCTTTCCTTTTCTAGCTCGCATTTTGCTCTACATCTTGACTACCCCACACTGCTGCTAGACACTGTTGCCTCTGTCTCTTCCTTATGTTGTACTCATCCTCACCTCTGACCCAGTTCCCTCTGGATTTCACACAAGTACACTAGAAAGGAGACTTGAGTGTTTTTTGTTGTGTTGTTTTGTGTTTAGAGTCTTGTCCTCTCCCTGCCCTCAAGCATTATATCTGCTTTCACTGACAGACAACAACCCTGGATCATGGACACCGTCTCTGTCAGCCAAGGTTGTCACCAATGGAACAGTGGAGGTGATGGTGGGCCACGTCCCTCAAGTCTTCAACATGTCCAGGTTTGAAGTGATGCTATTACAGCGGAGTTATGATGAGTTAAATGCCCCTGAGAACCTAATCCACATCTATAAACAACCAGTAAGTTCACACTTCAGAGTGCTGCTATATTGCTCTGGTTTTTACTTATATTCGGGTTTGTTTTGGCTTTGCTTTTTCTTTTCTCTTCTTTTTCGTTTTTGTTTTTTTTGTTTGTTTTTAGAACTTGTGTGTGTGTGTGTGTATGTGTGTGTGTGTGTCTGCTTCTGTGTGCCTCAGCATTTAAATTCAATTTAAAACAAATTAATCGTGCAATAGGCCAACTTGTGGATGAGAAACGTTTGGGGTGTGCAGATCAAATACATTGCTCTTAATCACTCTCGTGAAGTTTTAAGTGGCCTTTTTGTTGTGCAAAGCAAACTTTTGAAGTTATTATTTTATGCCTTCACAAAACCTTTTAAAGTCAAAGAAAATCAGAATCATTTGCAACTTCATCATGGTGAATTCTAAAGAAGCACTTGCTCTGATTTTCTGATGTAGAGACCCGTGAATGTGATGTTCTTTATTCCGTTTTCAAATTGCTATCACTTCTATGATAGTATGAAAGCCCAGGCAAGATCGATTAAAGGAGTTGTGATCTTTTTCTTTACGGCCAGATCTAGAACAGACTTTAACCTCACTTCACATAACTTCACTACAGAGAGTCCGCACTTTATGGTTTTTATTTTAAAAAATTAAACAGATGGATTTGATGTTACTCTTGATACAATCCTTTATTTAGGCATTTAATTTAGACAAGAATATTGGAAAAGTAATGATTCTAAATGTTGATCTACTAAGAAACCTACAGGATATGAGCTAGGGATTATATTCAATAATTCTTCTTTTGTATCTTGCTTGTGTTGCGTTGGATTTTATTCAGCTCATTATTTTGTGTTGGAATTGTTTAATGTATTTCTGTTACATTGTTTAAGAGAGACGCATTTATAAAGAATGATACATTAACTTGGATTATTTTGTGTCTTAAGATCTCTCATTATGATTTGGTTGTATGAAATGATAGTTAAGAGAAATATGAATCACGAGGAACGAAATTCATTTTTGGCTTCTTAATAATGATGGGTTTTTTTTTTAAATCATGATTTGACAGCAGAGAATGAGGCAAGGCTGACAAAAAAAAATATTGTTTTGATAAAAGCATTTGTGGTATTTAGAAATTTGTAATATGAGACTCAAAACACAGTAATTATAATAACTGTGCATTAAGGGTTTTAAAATCTTTATACATCAACTCCAGACTTATTTGAATCATCATTTTACTAACACTATCTGGACAGTTTTGAAAACAAGAAAAAAGAATCCAAAAGCATCAAAAGACTTTGACATTGCAGAGCACCAGCCAGTCTCATGAGAATCCTGTTTACTTTTGCTGTATTTGTTTTTAATGTGTACCGTGTTTGTCTCTTGATTGTTTGTTTCAGCCAGATTCTCAGAGTTCTGCAGGCAAGATCAGATTTTCTGGCCTAAAGACAGATGAATATAAAGCTGTGGTGAGCATTCTGTACAATCTCAAATGCGTGAGGATTTGACTTATAATATGTGGAGATATGAGATGCAACCCATAAAAAATTAGGTGTTCACAAAAAACAATCATGCCTCCTATGCTAGAGAAAAATCAAGAATATGGCAGACAAAGATAAATGTCTTGCTTTTTGTTAATGAAGGCCTTGTGTGAAGTTACATAGTTTTATGTAAAGGTCTAATGATTACTGACATTATTTTGCTTGTTTTAATATTCCGTTTTATATAAAGGTCTTATGTATGTTACACAATTTTACATTATAGTATCACAATTTTACATAACAGTTTCACATTCGATTACATGTCTTACATGAAGGTTTTATGTTAGGTCATATAATTTTAGATTAAGATGTCATGACTGATTTCACAGTTCTACATAAAAGTCTCACGTTTGGATACACAACTCAATATGACAATCTAATTTTGTCTGCTGATCGTTCAGGTCCCTTTCAGAAATTCAAAGTGAGGCCCATATCACAGGGGAGATGCTAATTAAATAGTTTTGCTCTGTGACTGGTAGACACTTCATCTATCTATTTTTCTGTTAAAAATGTCTACATTGCATACATCACAATCGCAGATATTCTGAGAAAAAGTGTTTTATCTAACTTGTTTATTTCAAATGCTATGTGAAAAATACACTTAAGTAAAAATGTAAATTATCCAAATGTTTTGTCTCAGTCAAAGTTATTGAAATCAGGACTATTGAGTCCACCTTTTTTTGGCCCTTGCAACAAGGAATTTCATTACTAACGTGATAAATGTTTGATGTTATGCTAGGTTTATGTGCTCGACGATTATAGAAAAGTAGATGGTGAATGCCAGTGTTGGCAGGAGGAGACAAACAGCAAACGGTACTGCACACTAAGCTGTGGAGCGGTTGCCACCAATTGGTTCCATGTGCCAGGGACCGGTAAGTGCTGCAATTTTCATTACGAAAAAAAAAATGAGTCAATCTCTTCACGTTGATGCAGTTCCTGAATATTTTCTACATGACACTATGCTGGTGCCCAATTTTTCTAGGTGATGAAGATTGCGAGGAAAAATGGAGAAAAGTGCGAGTCCCTTAAGCTTCGAGTGTTGTTTGTGCTTAGGTTACATGTTAATCCTGGCAAGCTTTCCTAGATATTTTTTGGCCGAGTGTAAAAATTTGCACTAATAGGTGAGAGGACTTTTTTTTAAAATCTCGAATAGGGTGTAATCAATACCAAACCAACATTGCAGATAGTTTAAGTATTATATTTATCAATTCATCTCATCTAACTCAGAATTTAAGACAAAGAAAAATGTACCATACAAGTCATGAACCTCATTTGCTAGAACTCATTTTCTAAGACCCTAAAAGGTACTTCTAGTTTACATACACAGTGAATACCTTGCATGGTATGACACATATAATGTGAGATAAACTGGTCGGGCCATTGGTGGTGTGGTATTTAAGGATGTGTAACAACTGAATGTGGTGGCCATTCCTCAGCATTGTGCCACATCAGCAAGTAATGTTGCTTTACTCAGCATTGTACCACAACAGCAAGTAATGTTGCTTTACTCAGCATTGTGCCACCATCAGCAAGCAATGCTGCTTTACTCAGCATAGTACCACATCAGCAAGTAATGTTGCTTTACTCAGCTTTGTGCCACATCAGCAAGTAATGTTGCTTTACTCAGCATAGTACCACATCAGCAAGTAATGCTGCTTTACTCAGCTTTGTGCCACATCAGCAAGTAATGTTGCTTAACTCAGCTTTGTGCCACTTCAGCAAGTAATGCTGCTTTACTCAGCTTTGTGTCACATCATTAAGTAATGCTGTTTTACTCAGCTTTGTGCCACATCAGTAAGTAATGTTGCTTTACTCAGCTTTGTGTCACATCAGTAAGTAATGCTGTTTTACTCAGCTTTGTGTCACATCAGTAAGTAATGCTGTTTTACTCAGCTTTGTGTCACATCAGTAAGTAATGTTGCTTTACTCAGCTTTGTGCCACTTCAGCAAGTAATGCTGCTTTACTCAGCTTTGTGTCACATCAGTAAGTAATGCTGTTTTACTCAGCTTTGTGCCACATCAGAAAGTAATGTTGCTTTACTCAGCTTTGTGCCACATCAGCAAATAATGCTGCTTTTCTCAACTTTGTGCCCCATCAATTGTGGCTGTGCTTAGCTGTCATTATGCTACATCAGTATATGGTGATGCATTACTCAGAAATTTCCTACATCAAGATGTGATCGTGTGTGTTCATTTGGCAGTGCCTCACATCAGAATCTGGTAGTGGACTCAGCACTCTGTTATGTCAAGTCAAAGAATATTTTTTCTGTGTTTGAATAAATAAAGCAAAAATAATTAATGTCAATATAATGTAGACTTTTCACTGCAGACATGCTAGAGATAGAGCTTTTCTCACTGGTAGTGGGAGAGATCTTGTATCAATATAATGAAGCCTTTTTACTGCAGGCATGCTAAAGGGAGGGCTTTTCTCACTGGTACTGGGAGAGATCCTATATCAATACAATGTAGCCTTTTTACTGCAGGCATGCTAAAGGGAGGGCTTTTCTCACTGGTACTGGGAGAGATCCTATATCAATACAATGTAGCTTTTTTACTGCAGGCATGCTAGAGATAGGGCTTTTCTCATTGGTACTGGGACGGATCCTGTATCAATATAATGTAGCCTTTTTATTTCAGGCATGCTAGAGATAGGGCTTTTCTCACTGGTACAGGGAGAGATTCTGTATCAATACAATGTAGCCTTTTTATTTCAGGCATGCTAGAGGGAGGGCTTTTCTCACTAGTTCGGGGAGTTATCCTGTATATTTGTCAGTCCCAAGTGTAAGGAGAGGAGAGTACAAAATTATAACTACGAGCCTTCTCAGGTATTGCTTCTGTCTGAAGGGCTTCTTCTCTTGAATCAAGATTGGATATTACCAGGACAGGATTAGGTTGGGATTTGGTGCAATCACATTCTCACCAGGTTTGATCAAATCTCTGCTGCATCTGCACGTAGATTAACACAGCCAGCTTGATCTGAACTTGCACATCTATAGTGTGATCGAAACTGTGCAAAATTTGCCTAAATCCAGGACTATATTTCATTATCTTGGTTTTTCTGATAAAATAGTAGATCTGTCATTATCTGGCTGAACACTGCCTGTGACAAAGCGTTCTGTTAAACAGACTGAAAAACAGAAATCACTTACAAAATTGAAATGAAAAGTGTGTTAGTTTAAATGAAGAACCATTTCAGAACAGGGAGGCAACTTTCTATCAATGTATAAATTCACAAATATCAGCTATTTATCTCTCAGTGATCTCTTCAACAATCTCACAACAATTCTTTTACACCCACCGCCCACTGCTTCCACAAAGTACACGTTAAAATACGAGATCTGTACCAAAACATTTTGAGAGTAAGAAGTTTAATGAAGTTATTTTTTTCTTTTCACTTGAAGCTTTTCAATGAAAGAGTAAGGGCAAGCCTGAGTTAGATACTGCTTGAGAATGCTCTTAGCACAGAAAATGCATCACTCTTTCAATACTTTATGCTAGAAGATTTAAGAGATTTCTGAGTAAATTTCAAACTGTGTCGATCATAATGGATTCTTTGATTTTACTGTCATAAGTTCATTGGTAGATAGAAGAAACTTGTATTCATGTATTCAAAATATTTGCACATGAACTCAAAACAGAAGTAATGAAGACTTTTTTAAACAAATAGGAAAGACTAGAAGTCTAATTATCGACAGCATGCCTTAACTTTGTCATATGTTGAAAACTATCTAAAGCAACCACGCAAGACAAACTGCACTCAACTTGTCTATTACTGCGGAATAAAGTGATGTTTACAAACAATTGTTTGCTTCTCCAGGTGACAAGTTATACAAATTTAGAAAACACAACAGTATTTTGTATAACTATGCAAAAAGGGAATTACCTATGAAAATGAAAGAAAATTACAACTTTCTTTCAAAATATTTTTAAAAATTCTTTTAGAGGATGAAGCCCAAAAATCACTCTCACAAAATGGATACATCGCTGGCACAGTGGATAGCCAATCAACCCTGAGGTCTGCAGGGACCCCTCTGTTGAAGGTTCGAGCCCCTGGCCAGAGGGAGGGCCTGAAAACCTGAGATCACCTTAATAGCCTTTAAAAAGGCTATTAAACAAGCAAATTAAAGTGAACATTTAAGTCCATATAAGTTGGCTAAGCAGGAGACTGCACAGCTATTAGGGTGGATATCAGGTATAAAACATGTAACCTGAGAAGAGTCAACCAACGATCCTGCACACAACTAAATGTCCTTACTGGAAAAGAGCACACCATGGCCGTGAGTTATGCAGTGCACAGTCTTTTCAGGACAACATTACACAAACAACTACTAGAAGCTACCGTCTTATGTGATCAAGGTTAGCTAAAAATATTGATCAATCAAATACGCTCATTTATCACCTCCCTTATACGAAAAAATCTCTAAAAAAGTTTCTAGCATCACCTCAAGCTTATCTGGTTCCAAGTTAACAATTTAGCAACTTTCTGCAAATAAGAATTTCGCACCTTCGAAAACGTTTTAGAAATCCCTAGATCTAAAACGGTAAAAAGCTAAAAAATAATAATATCACACCCCTAGCTAGGCTGACTTAGAGCCTGATTGAATTTTCAAGTTAAAAAAGAGGTCAATCAAAGATCAGTCGTTACGAGTCTAGATCTAGACTAAACTCAAGACAGCCAATTTAGTCACATGAATATTGCAAAAAAACTGGTGATTCTTCAAACAATTTGATACATCTGTTGTGATCTGGTTTTTGTAAAACTTGACTAAATCAAAATCTAAACAAAATTTATTGATTCCCCAGATAACATAATAAGGTCCCAAATTCGTAATACTTAAATAATTTCCTCAGCCATACCTTTACTATTTTCTAGCAAAGAACAGGCAAAACTAAATCACAAAAAAATCATCTGAAATTAAAAGCTTTTTTGTTTGTTCTTTCAGCAAATCACACAAGTACTGAAGATCCAGAGGGTGTCCCCCCTAACAATGTGACAAAAGGGCCATCGGTGGACAAAGCCCCTATGCCCAGAAGACCTGATCAAGAGAAGTTAATTATTGGACTGGCTGTTGGGGGCTCTCTCATTGTTTTGCTTGCCTTAGCAGCTTATGGTCTCTGGGGAAAAAACAGGAACAAGAAAAGTGGTAATTCTGGTGAGCAGACAGAGTTGTCAGCCCTTCATTTGGTGCTACACAATTATGCTTGTATGTGAAGGCCGCCGTGTTTACTCAATGTTTTTGTATGCTATGAATTATATTTTTGAGAAAATACTAGTCTGTCTCTTCCTCATGCAGCTTCTATGTTTACAGCGTAAGCCATTTGTCAAATGGAACATTTAGAAGGAAGTTCAACTGGTCATACTAAGTATCATCATCATCAAGTGCCTTGCTTGTAAGCGCTGGCGATCATTTTCCGCCACAAATCCCTATCTTTGACGGCTGCCAGCGTATTCAACACTTTTCCTGTTCCAAGCCATGTGGCCAGTCCATCCATTATCTTCTCCCTTTGTCTTCCTCTGCTTCTTTTTCCTTCAAACTTTCTTGTTGTTACCAAATTTTCCAGTTTTCCTCTTCTCATCACGTGGCCCAGAAAGGTGGCATGTGGGTGGCGGGGTGAAAAGCATTTCACCAACAGGAGA
>BLXT01001882.1:1622307-1634809 GCA_019648995.1 Plakobranchus ocellatus
AATCAAACAAGAGCTTAGAAGTATGAAACACTTGCATTTTGCACCGATAGACAAACAAATAAGCTATGATAATAATCATTTTAAAGTCAACATTGCGCACGATGCAGTAAGCCTAGAGTGATAACTTGCTTACGATGTCGGCAATAGAGCAAAGAAAGCAAAGGTTGGTTTTTGAGAGTTGCAGCCCAACCGTTGAGTCAGCCCCAACATCAAAGTAATTTGAGATGCCGACTACATATATGTCTAGTTTTAACACTATATGCATGGTGATGTACATACAAACTGCCTGACATTTACAAAAACTAACTTACTACTGCATTTTTCATAATAGTAATATATCATTATATGTATTTTATAAATAATACCAAGATTTTTTGTTCTAGATGTACTTTGAAAAATCCTATTAGATCTGCACACAAAATGATAACCGCATTAAAGGCCAGCCACCCTATCATCCAATCTAAATCTCTCTCTTTCTTTTTCTCTCTCTCTCTTTCTCTCTCTCTCTCTCTCTCTCTCTCTCCCTCTCTCTATCTCTCTCGGTCTCTGTCTTAGTCTCATCTTAAATTACTCAGTTTTAAAAAATGTAAATTTCCTCTTCTTTAGTTGTTAACGTTGATGTGGATTTTTCTTTATTTAGACAATGTTCTGATGTTTACTTTGTCCAGTCTCTCTCTCTTTTTCTCTCTCTCTCACGCCTTTTATCACTCTGTGAGTGTCTCTCAGTAATCCTGATTCTTTCTCTTTTTATCTCTCTCTCTTGATCTAGGCTCTCTCTCTCTCTCTCTCTCTCGGTCTAGGCAATATCAAGATCCAGACTATTTGTATTTTTGCCTAACTCTTAATTTTGTTTCGTGATATATAATCAAAATTTGATAATGGTCCTGTAGATCTAATTTAGGCCTTAGTCTAAGCCTCAGCCTATACAGACTTGAATACATTGTAGGCCGACTTGTCTTGCATAGATCTGTGTAATTTTAAATAGAGCAAAGGAAAACCCAAAGTATAATCACAAAGTTTAAGAAAAAAATACGCTGAACCCCAAGTATAATTGCAAAGTTAAAAAAAAAAATATGCTGAACAGCGATATGTATGGATTACTCTCAGATTTATCTTTCCTTGTGGCATGAACCCGGTTATGCCATTGTTGCTCGTGGTCAGAGCTTCTAGGTATGTATGTGTGGCGCTCACTTGCAATGAAGTAACATGAAGAGTGACCCCACCTGAGATTTATAGTGTGGTCTATCTATGCTGGCGGTAATCTGATGATAGAGTACAGATGCCATCAAATACTTCTTAGGGTACCTTTCTTGTTGTTTCTTCCTTTGTTGGCTTTCCTTTCCATAGGGCGGGACATGGGAAGGGTTGACTATGTAGATCTATACTTGATAAGATTCCCGCGATCTTTACACTTTCCCGAGTCCTCAGTCAAGATTATCTTTTATTTAATTTACAATGGATCATAATTTTAGGCCATACTGAGATTCTGTAGACCTGTCTCGCATGGGTTTTCTTTTTTTCATGTAACTTTTTGTTGTGTGAACTAGATTTTGAGTTTTAATTTTATACAATGAAATGCACCTATAAAAAAAAAAGTTCATCATTTAAACTCTTAAGCCTGAAGGTCTTTAAGGCTTGACAAATGGTGATATTATTTGACTAATGGCAGTGAGTAGGGAGATACTTTCTTGCATCTCTTAGAGTCGAAAATTCATTAATTAGCCTCTGATATTATACTTTAACCTTCTTAGCGCGTAATAAATTTTTTTTTTTGCGTTCGCTGTACGTAGTCAAAATGTATAGAAATATGAATATCGGCACATACTTTAGATTTTCCTTTCTCCTGACTTAATATTCACAGATAGACCCATAGAAGTATATATTTTCTGAAAAGTAATTGGACAAGGATTGCAATACTTGTAAGACTCAATAAACAAGAATATATAGGATGTTTTGATCAATTATGACATGATGACAAAATGAACCCTTAGATCTAGTTATCGAGTAGTAAAACTTGGTCAAGCTTACTCAAGATGAGCTAGAAGTATTCTCTGATCAAGTATTTCCAACATAAAATAAGTTGTGATTGCTATAAAAACCACAAAATAAGTGGAATACACTGTAAATGAATATACCTGAACCACTTGAATCAGAACTAACATCCTCCTCAGATGTCTTGCCATCCCTTCTTAACTCGAGGTTTCTCAAATCCATTTCACTATCGCTATCCGCCATTGCTCAGCAGAAAAAGGAAGTGAAATTCTTTTTTTCCTGAAAGAACGAAAAATTATTCGAATAAGTGCATTAAAAAATAGGATAAAGTTTATCCAAAATGAACCACCGTGCTGAGCCATGATCGTGGCGTGACGTGCTAAGAAGGTTAATGTTATGTCTATGGTTGATATGTAATTCAGGTGTAATGCGGATTATCCATGCACATTTAATTGGCATATTCCTGTGAGTATCGGTGAATATTCCTGTGAGCACAATTTAAGGTTGGCAGGTCTGCATTTCCCTCACTTTTCAATGGAGTGAAAAAAAAATAAGTAATCCTTTTTTAAATGAATATTTAACATCACAATCAACTATAATTAGTGCTATCGTATTATAGGACTTCTAAATTTTCAATGCTTTCTTTCTTTCAACAGTGAATTTTGTGCAACTACTGGTCTCTTGAGACCAACCCAATTGAGTCCACACTCGTATTGTGAACATTGTAACTTAGTGCTAAAGCTGGAATCAAAATTTATCTATTTTTTTTATAAAACAGTAGTAAAGAGAACGAAAAAATAAATTTTGTGTCCCTGAAGTGTTACATGGGACGCACCACTTAAGAGGGCTTGTCCCAAGATAAATCAATAATGTTCAGCTCTCTTTTCTCTCTCTCTCTCTCTCTCTCTCTCTCTCTCTCTCTCTCTCTTTCTCTCCGTTTCTATTTTATCACTCTGTGAGTGTCTCTCAGTAATTCTCACTCTGTCTCTCTTTTTTTTTCTTTCTCTCTCTCACTCTCTCTCGATCTAGGCAATATCAAGATCCAGGACATTTCTAATTTTGCTACACTCTTAATTTTGTTTCTGGATGTATAATCAAAATTTGATAATGGTCCTAGAGACCTAATTTAGGCTTTAATCAAGGCTTCAGCCTACACAGACATGAATTATACATTGTAGGCCGACATGACTTGCACTTGCATGGATCTCTGTAATTTCAAATAGAGAACAAAAAAAAAAATTCCGTTTTGTTTTATTTAATATATAATGGGTCACAATTTTAAGCCTAACAGAGATTCTGTAGACCTGTCTCACATAGATTTTCTTTTTTTTCATGTAAACCTTTATTGAATGAGCTAGATTTTGAATTTTATACACTGTAGTGCACCTTTAAAAAAATTCATCATCCAGGCCCTAAGCCTACAGGTCTTTAAGGCTTGATAAATGGTGATGTTGGACTAATGGCAGTGTGTAGGGAGATACTTTCTTGCATCTTTAGAGTCGAAGATGCATTAATTATCCTCTGATATTATACTTAAATGTTATGGAATGTCTATGGTCGAGTATATAATTAAGGTGTAATATGGTTTATCCATGCGCATTTAATTGTATACTGGCACATTCCTGTGAGACTTTCTAAATTCCTGTGAGTTGAGGTGAATATTCCTGTGAGAACAATTTGGGGTTGGCAGGTCTGCTTATCTTGGGAAGCTCAGTCAGTCTTTTGAGTGGGATTTTTGGGTGTCTTTATATTTTTTCTTTTCTCAATTTTTTTTTGTGAAATTGAAAAAAAAAAAGGTTTGCTAAGTATTGTGGATTTTTATCATTGACAGTAGAAATTCTCAGTAAGAGAGTAAGTCTTAAAAACCGAAGATCACTTTGTTGCAGATAGGCTGTATATGCAAATCTTCCAGTCTTCTCATAGTTTATATTTTCCAGTTCTATTTGGCATTTCAATTCAATAGTTTTTTCCTGCTGACTTCATAAATGCTCCATGGTTTTATTTTTCCTGAAATGCTTTTGGATATATCTGTTTTTTTTTTTTAACTGTATCCGTTGAAATGAGTGTTCTTCAGACATGCCATGTGATCTTATTTCTTCAGATTATTTTCTTTTTAACTGCCTTTTTTAGAAATCATGGCTGGAAAATTTTTCAACAAAGAGCATTGGTAATGATACAAAAAATTTATGTTTCTTATATTATGCATTTAAATAAAAATGGTGGCAAAAGAGATATTGAATGAAATTCTTAAATGCAGTGGAAGGAGTTTTGGTAGCTTTATTGTTCTCAGTTGTTTTTCACTTTAAGACATATTATGAAGATGTTAACTAAAGCTTCTAATGCTTTTGAAAAATTGAAAACCTTAAAAATGGGCATTTGTAATGAACATGAAGAGTGAGCATTTCCCAGTTCATTGCACTTATTGTAATGTATAGACAGAAACAAAAAAAAAGAGTTTTCTTTCTATCTTCCTCTACTGTTGTCATGGATTTATCTTCATCAATCACTCCTTGTTAATCATTACTTAAAGATTTTTAGTTTTTAGGCAATTTTTGTTGAATTTCAAGGGTTTCTTAACTCAATAACTCTGAGCGACCGACGGAACGATACGGATGACCGAGTGGCTGCTTCCAGCAGCCGCAAACTATATGAAAGAAAAGGGGCAGAAAGAGAAAACTCCGTCCAGATGCGGAAAAAAAAATCCGGACACAAAGAGTTAATTTGAATTTTTTTTTATTTTTTTTTTATTTTATCTAGGAGAAAGCTAAGCGAGCAGAGGCCAAGGCAAACAAGCCAGCAGGGAGGGGCCGAGGCCGCCCAAAGGGATCCACCAAAGTGAGTAAAATATCTGTTCTTAGTTTTCATAGTTTATAGCAATCAGAATAAACTTATCATTGTGTCAAAGATTTCATAACAAACTGTGCTGGCTATAAACCATTTTGAAAAAAACAAAAAAACAAACCTTAGTGATTTTCCTAGTATTCTTTTTGTACTTTAACATCAAATGCATTGTGAATTATGAAAGTTGAGAAGTCTTAGAGCTAAAGATTGTTCAAATCAACTAAAAAATAAATTTAAAACCCTCACATACACATGCTGCCCACCTTGAGACTTTGTTCTATTTTTAATGGTATCCAGGTCTTTCTAAATTTGGTGGCACAAAAGCTTGAAAATAATCATGATGAAACGAACAATTTTACACAAACTATTTGAGTGGGTTGCTCCAGACACTAACCACCAGTAAAATTGATGATGCAAATCGACTGTGTGATTGCTGCGATGCACCTTGGCTAAAACAAGATACAGCAGGCCATTTTGATATTAACTGTCATTAGAAAAGTGCCTTTAAAAGGAAAATGTTATGATTTAATTATGAAATTATGAAAACAAATTTTAATCAGGTAGATTTCAATAACTATTGACAAAGTAATGTATGAAACAACTATTAGCATATACATTTGTTTTATAAAATAACCTGTTGTCAGTAGGTGTGGATAAAGAAAAGTGTAAAAAGGAGAGAATACATTCAGCATATGAAGAATTGACATACCAGCACTTAGAACTAGGAAAAGCTTCGCAAATTGCAATATTCTGAGAAGGGCATGCATGCTACAGCCAGTAAGCCATTCGAAGAGAATTGATTACAATGTCTTTTGAAGGAGTAGAAGGCATAGTCTTGTCAAAAAAAATCCTGCTTGTTGTCCTACGGAAATTGTGAAGAAACGGAACAACATTGTAAAATCAGAGATGGGCATTCTCCGGATTTTTCCAAAATTCCCATTTTTTTTTCCCTACCATAGAAATTCAGGCATCAAATAGTATATCATGTGGTCACTTCAATAGGCAGAGATGGGCATTCTCCGGATTTTTTGTGGGGGATTTATGCCCATCTCTATAACTTGCTTTTTTAAAACCCTGCAAATTATGAAACTGCTCTAAAAAAACAAGCATATCTTGCGCATTGACATGAAATGTCCCTGAAATGGCTCTGTGTGAGCAGCATTGTTCCTTTCTCTTCCTCTTATAGTAGCAGGCTGATACTCTTGTCTATATTTTATGGTGCACTTTTTATACAACTTGAACCACCCAGCATCATCCCCAACACCTTTATTTTTCCATTTCCAATTTATAAAAGAAAACTCATTCCGTTTGACTCTGAGCCTTATATGCAAGACTAAGCAGGGATGTAAATAGCTCAGATTTTCTCACTTCAATGCCTGTTTTTGTAATATTCAACTCTCTTTCCTTCTTTTTTGTTGTAATTAGTCCTATCATCTTCAAAATCAATTGTTTTATACAATAATAGTAAACATTACGAAAGCCCTTTCAAGTAATGTATTATAAGCCAAACGCATATTAGCGTTGTCGATTACTCTTATTTCCATGATTAGGAGTTGGCTCAAGTCCATTCTTTTCTGCAAATAGTATTAGCCTATTCAACCGTCAGAACTTTCAGAGGAAAATTTTGGAAAAAGTAAGAATGAATAGGTCCATGAATTCCTAGAGGTTGAGAGAAAAATCTCGGACGCTGATTTCACAACTTTTTAGTTGTTGACCCTGTGCACCAAAGTGAAAGTGAATTGAATGGAATAGAGAGCCTGGTGGATAATGCAAGGCTCAAGCAGTCTCTGGTCTATGTGTAGGAAGTCTAAACAATCGGATTTGATGGATAGCCTAGCCTAGGCTAAAATTCTTTGCCAGAGATAATTTTATTGAGTGTTTTCAATGTTTAATGACCTAGGCCTACTTTTCATAAACTGCATTGGCACAGAGTCTTAAGGAGCGAGACCTAGCTAGATTCTAGTTGTCTCCATGTGTAATCTATAGTTGAGAAATAGATATCCAAGAAAGGAATACAAGTAGTGTAGACAAGGTTTATGAAATAGGTTAGAACAGTAAAATTGTTTTACTATTAATATTGCAATATAGATATTTTTATTAGAGAGGGGATTTTCAGATTGTTTTTAGTCCACCATAAGGCATGTTCAGGAGAGGCCAATTATTGAGCTGTAAATATGTTAGCGCTTATTGTTGAAGGGCTTCATCCCCCACCCCTCTAGTCATTTACGCACCTGGCTAAGACTCAAGGATGTACATTTCAATGACACATTGATATGTGGCGTTCAAGTGTCATGCTAAGTTTTGAACATTTTTGTGTTGAATATTTGTGCTGGGAAATATTTTTCCTTATTATACCTGACTTCATGCTTGTCTTTTGACACGTAGAGCATTATATTATGTATTAATATTCAGCACCTACTTGGCTGCTGTGCAATAATGCATTTACCAGTAAGATGTAAACCTTTTTACATCCCATAGTCTGAGACTCTATTATTCCCTATATACACTAGGGTAGCCCTATGGCTGTTCCCTGCAAACGCATGGTTGTGGTGCATTTAAAAAAAATATATATATAAAATCATGCAATTTTGTAATTGTTCTAGAACATGGGATGGCTTGGTTTGTGGAAAGTGGTGTGTCAGGGGAAATAATTTTCGCCAACAAAAGCGGTGTGATGGCAAAAGCAAAAGGTTAAAGGTTCCAATTCACTCCTGAAGGTTGAAGGCTGTAAAATTTTATCTTATAGTTTTACTTTATGTCTTTATAAAAAGGCTGCAAAAATTTTGAGCTGAAGATAATGAATTAAATATGAAGCTTCATATTTTTTGTGCAAAGAACCATCGTTTTGGGACTGGTGGGCCAAAAATGGGAATGCCATAGTTTTTTCCTGCAGCTGGGAATTGAGAACCAAAATCTTGTTATTGCCATGTTTCAGATATGTTTTTTTTTTTTTTTTTTTTTTTTGAATCGTTGACCCTGAATTGTTTACTTTAATCATACATGAGTGAAAAAAGATTGCAAGTACATTTACATCAAAATGAATTCAATCATCTTTTTGTTGTGTCACTAAACATGTTTCCATTTTAGTATACCTTGGCTATATATTAAAAGTTGCAGTTCTTTTATTAAAAAATTATATGAGAAGCATGACGACATGGTTCAAAGGCGCTGTCTTCATCAAATTCATTGATTGTGTCAAAATTAGGACTGCAGTAGTAAATTTATGAAAAAAGTGTATTTTATTTCATTAAAAAAATTTTGTATTGCAGATGCACAAAGTTTGTAATCGGGACAGGAAACGATGTAAGAATATCTTTTGAAAGAGAATTAAGAAAGCAAGATGGCCATAAAGTACCAAGAGGAAATGTGGAAGAATCTCTAGTACTTTCAACATCCAATTCTTTTATAAGATCAAAAAGACACCAAGGGCTTTTGCGTGTGCTCAGTAGTGTAGCTTAAAGAAGGTTCAGCAATTATTTAACCCAGTTATGGTAAAAGTGAATGCCCTTTATGACACTAGTGCCAGGCATCCTTTCTTTGATGTTAAGCAGAGCTTCAGATAGTATTTAAAAGTCATTAGCTCAGAAACCCATGGCTTAGTAAAATGATAGGTCATTGGCACAAAATTGAAGCAAGAAAGTCAGCCTGTCACTATCAGTGATCTGCTTTGACTAACTTTATTCAGTCCTTTAGAAAGAGGGAACATTTTTTTTCTGCACCCACACACTTGACCAGCTTTTTCAAAGGGCATGTTTTGGAAATTGGGTCCAGCATGCACAATGCTCATTTGTCAGAGCAGCTCTTCTCTGGGGTTTGATATAGTTGTGTACAGAGAATGATCTTTCACAGTCTGCTGTATGAACAGGTAAGACTACAGAACTGGCCGCAAGTTCCTCCACATTGGGAAAAGTCCTCAGGGTTGATCTGGCAAATGGCTTGCCACAGATAACAAGGTTATCTCTGGGGAAATGTTCACTCTGGACATTTGCTTAACTCACTGACTACCAGACTTTCTACCCCTAATAATTCCCTGTGCACCAGACATTTCAGGGGTATTTTCAAAAAATCACTGCATTTGTTAGTAAAGATATACCTATGAAATTTGTACGATACTTTTTCAAGATAATAAAGATTACATTACACAAAAAAAAAAAAAAATTGAGTCTGTGTCGTGTGGTTGATTTTTTGAAATCTAGATATTGATTTAGATCTACCCTCAATTTGAGGCTGGGCTTTTAACGTTAGAATAGGACTTAATCATGGTGAGGCTCATTTGGCCTTACCTTTTCCTTTCCCTCTACCTTTGGGGAGACTAGACTTGGCCTTTTTACGCTTTGGGGCTAATTATGTGAATCTTACACATTTTCCACGATGCTAAACTTTCATCATGGTCTAAATCTATGAGACTCCATCTAGAAGTCAGTCGGAAACTGGTGGCTGTTAGAGGTGTCGTAAAATTGCTCTCCTCCACATACTAATTGTCGAAAAAACAAACTTTGCCTATCATTCTTAAATCATCTTTTCTCTATTGATGACAGACTTGGTGCTGATGCTCGTCTGACCCTTTCATGAGTGCATTTTCTCATCAGCAATCTGTTTAAGCAGTTGTTACATTTGCTTGATGCCCCAGTCTTCCAGTTTGTTCTGGCCAATAAATGGAATTGGCCTCATAGGGAGCACCTTGAATGCCGTGAGCAGTCCCATGTTTGAAAATCTTGCATCCAAGCTGGCAGGGACTTTTTTTGACAATGATAGCAGGAGAGTTCTGAAGACTGGTGAAAAGATAGTGTTTGTAGGTCTTTCCTCAGATTACACTTTCCTCATTTTATCATTTTAACTAACTGAAATAAAATGAGCAAAAAGTTAAGAAATGAACAGTATTTTATTTTTTAAGCTTGAAAAAATTTACAAGTGGTACATCCCTTGTCAAACAAATACATGAAACAGATAAGAGTTTTATTTAAGTTTTGTGATTTCTCCTCCTGGTAGAGACCTGTATTGCCTTCACTGGAGTTAGACATAGCTGATGTTGATGAGGAGCAGCAATTACAAGAGCCTTTGGTTCGGCAACACACTCCGATCTTCTTCATCCAGCCAAAAGCTGATTTAGAAAAGAAGAATACCAGTGACAGCCTTATCCAAGCCTCTGATGAAAGATTACTGCATCCTACCTTAGTACCCACAGACGACCGATATGATGCATTTGGCAAAACCGTTGCCCACAAACTACGATGCCTTCCTCCTGAGCAAGGAATCCACATTGAAAAAGTTATTTTTGATGTCTTGTATGAGGCTGAATTGGATTCATTGACAAGGAACTCCTCTCTTGCGGTTTAAGCAGTATCATTCAATGTACACAGATCATCAAAATATGCTGCAGCAGCAGTGATGTCTGCTCTCCACACTGTACTATGTTAATCTCTTCATGTATTCAATAATTGATTTACGGGTGTTAAGTCAGAGTGAACATTTTTCAAGTGCAACCTATGATGGGCCCAATAATTTTTGAATTGAATGGCTTGTGTGCAGCGACACAACAAAATAACAAGTTTCACATCGGGAAGTGTGGTGAATATCAGTGGCTCTGTCAGAATATGCAATGTTTGAAGTTGTCATGCATGGGAAGCATGAAACCTAGTCCTCCATGGCCAGTTTTTGCCCAGTCTCATTTTGTGGCTATAGTATACATTTTTGTGTCAAGCTTTTATGCGTTATTTAATAATAAAAAAGAAGAAACAATAGCTATATTACTTTGCACTTTTCTATTTAATGTGTTCTGATTGTTCACAAAAGAATGTGTGAGTTTCAGTGTCAACATTTTATCATTCACATGTCACCTTAATGTGTTGTTTAAGGAAAAAAAAAGCTCCAAAAGCTATTTATACTATCTGTTAACCTTATCTTGAACATGATCAAGAACCAAGGGTCAGCGGAACGCTACAAATTGGTCAAAAATAGCATGTGTACTTTGAAATGGAGTTTTTACGCTACAAATTGGTCAAAAATAGCATGTGTACTTTGAAATGCAGTTTTTAATGAAATGCCCCAGGCAAAGGGACACATTTTCAATTTTGGAAATTTTGAGTATGTGACTAGAATTACTGTATGAACGTTTTGTAATCCTTATCACTCAGACAAATTAGTTTCACAACAGCTGAAAATAATAATTGCCAACCAAAGCTAATAATAGAGAAGTGTGTATGTGAGGGGTGGGGTAGATTGTAAAGATGTAAGGTAAGTTGATTCATCCTGAGACCAGCTTTAATGAGCTGAGTATTGCATACGAAATGAGTGCTCAATTCTTGTTATGTTTGAAACACTGTTTTCAATGTTATATCTTGACTCAGAATCAGCAAAGCTTCGCCTGATTTTCACCATTGCAAAAAGAAGCAAAAGATGTTTCAGGCTATTTCAGTCATTTAAAAAGTGCAGAATGGGACAGGGCCGGGACTCGTCTCTGGTGTAGTTAAATGAAAGGCAGTATTGTTAGTGTTAAATCTGTGGCCAATAATGTTTTTTAATTGGCTATGGCAGATAAAAACTTGGGTCTTGAAACAATTGTGGTTTGTGCTCTTTTTTCCAGCTTTTTGAAATGTTTGTGACACATTTTGACCCGAATCCATTGAGTGATAAATCAGCTTTAATATACAATATAACATACTTAATATTTGTCCGAAGATTCTCTAAAAACAACACTTTGGGTCTTTAAATGTCATAAATTTGGTCAAAATATCTAAAAATGCTCATGGCCCGGGGGCCTTCGTCTCCCTGGACCCTGGCAGGTAATTTTAGTGCCAGTTGCTATCGGGTCCGAATATAAGCGATGGATATGTTGTCACATCAATTTTAATATTTATTCTTTGCTTTTGTGTAGAAAGATTTTTTGATTGTTACAAGCCTTTCTTTTAGTTACTTGGTGACCTCAGGCCTTCAGTGAGCCAGGCAAAGTGCTGGTTATTGTACTGGCAACAGATTCTGACAGGCCTAGGGGTGATCTTGGTTATCATTCTGCCATGGTGCCATCATCACAGTAGTGTGCAATATTGTTTTCTGGAGGCGATGTAAAGGAAAAACAGCAGCTTAATAATAGATGCACTCATTATCTACGAAGAGAGGTTGGGGTATGTATAGTGGTGAGAGAGCCTGCCCTGAGGTATGCAGACACCTTTAAGGTGCAAGTTGGGACACTGTCACAGATTCCCTGGCCTGATAAAGGCGTCAGAGCCTGAAGTCACATTGTAAAACGGCTATAGACAAAAACAAAAACAACCTTTCTTTGGCTGTTGTTGTATGTTGGGGCAGACACTCAGGCCTCCATGTAATCCTTTGTCACAGCACTTGTCTACATCTACATGTATGTACGAGGGATGTCCGAAAAGAAACAGAAAAAGGGGCATAACTCATAGAGTTTTGATCAGATAAATTTGAAACTCACACAGATTGAAGTTCACTCTTCCACTACTTCTCAACGTAATCCTCGTGGAGATCGATGCATTTTTGCCAGCGCGACAGCAGCGAATTGATACCCACTCGAAAGAAATCAACTTCAAGATTTTCAAACCACTTCCTCAATTCGCTGATGAGGGCATCTTCTGTCTCAAAAGCCATGCCTCCTAAATGGCGCTTCAAGGGTCCAAACAAATGAAAGTCAGAGGGTGCCAGGTCTGGA
>BLXT01001882.1:1798785-1820188 GCA_019648995.1 Plakobranchus ocellatus
AGGAACTCTCCTCCAAGATACTACCTCATAGATCAATAGACTTATTGAGACAACCAATAGATATAATTAATAGGTATGATCTTTAGATATAATTTAGAGATATAATCTACAGGTACAATTAATAGATATACTCTCCAGATATAATTAATAGATATTAATCTACAGATATAATTAATAGATATATGATATAAATTCCCACTCTGTTCACCCGCGCATGCACATGCTTCTAAACTTAATCCAGCGATGATTCTCGTCCGTTGAGCCTGTAGTGAGCTGCAGAATAAATCCAAGGCCCAACACTTAAATCGAGATAATAGTCCGGGTTCCAGATGTTCACTTAATAGTTCTCCGTCAATTACCAGTCCAACTGGATTCAGGTATTTACGTTCTTAACACTATCACTGAGATTTCATGCCCAACCATAATATTGTTAGTTGCTTACAATCACCATTCAACTACTACTCCACACAGGTAGATTGATAGCCCTTACGCGAGGGACAACAACAGTTCTTATAAAACAGTTCTCAGATTTCACCACCTCAGTTCCACAAGCGAAACATAAAAACGTAGACTGTAGACATCAATCTGGATAGGCATGCCGCCTAAAGCAATAAATATCAGTATTAATTCAATGGCGTTGTACCACCATTCCAGTTTCACAAAGGAAACATAATTCCATAGACTTAGAACACCAGTCTGGCTAGGCACACAGCCTCAGGAAATATCATATAGATGTAGATCACTCAGGTGGTAAGAAGGTTAAAACGTATTATCTTCAGTCAACGAATCCGCTACAACTTGCGCCAGGATCGTTTCATGACTCCTCAGTACGAGTGATAAAATAGGAGTACTCAGTACGAGCCACAAAATAGGAGTGTTCTTTCTGCAGCCAAAGTCCCGCCGATCACACACACACACCAAACATTCAACTCTACTCAGCTAACATAAAAACATGACTACATTAGTCCTAACATGTACTTTTTTTTTTCTTTTTTTTTTTTTTTTGGAAAATGCAATGCTGATTATGTTTATTGCAAGTAAGATTTGGTAAAACAATAAAATCTCCTACAGGGTAAGTGCAAAGTGTGGCATTTGTAACTCAGCAATGCTTTAAAAGTGCTAATTTATTTATCCCAAAATACTGAGGTCGAACATCTCTTTTCCAAGAGAAATGTTATAGTTGGAATTGGCTCAGCTCTTTTTTTTCTCATTCATTGGATGTGATAATAATATTTTTGTGATTAAATTAGAAGCCAATAAGATAATCTCCACAAAAAGATTCCCATCTATACAGTCATATGACCCCTTTTGTAGAAGTTTTTGATTTTTTCCATGTAATTTTGTTCTCTTAGTACTGCATTTAAAAATTGCATAACTTTGATCAGGAAATGTTTTTTTTTTTCCCCTGAGTTGAAGTCTTGATTTTAAGACAGTTGAGAGAGGACTTTCTACGAAGCATTGTTGGGGGAGAAAAAAAGCAAACAGTGAAAAATGGTGAATGTGGTGCCCCCCAAAAAGCATTCTTCATTATTGGGATTAAAATTCACAGTTTACTCAAAGTCTTGTTTAGATTAATCTCATGCAATCTGTCTAAAGCCAAACTTGTACTCCTAAGTTTGCCCTAAATTTATTAGCTTTTGACTCTAGAAGTACATACATGTATACAGAAATAAAGCATTGTAAAAGCAAATTTCTGATTGAAGAAAGAAAGAGACCTGTCGTCTTTGAGATTTAAAGATGAAAAAGTCAGATCTTTTGTCACACCATGGTATATTTTTAGCCTTTTAAAACAAATTCTAAGAGTTGAAAGCAATTTTGTTTGTCAGTGAATCTTTAGTTTAAATGGAAAAGATGTCTATTTGTTTGTTCATCCTCAGGGAGGGTCATGTTACCATCTTGTCCAGGCTGAAAGCTGCAAACTCAATAGTCTGGGACACAAGGAGCAACAATTTGAGAACCCCTTTGCATACAGCTGGTATGGCCAAGATTTAAAACTTTATTATTCTATTTACCCACAACAATTTTAAGATAATACTTTCTTATTTTGTATTTGATGCTATTTTGTGCTAAGCATTTTTACAATAGCTCAAACTTTTTTTTTTGCAACACTCATATTATTTATTAATATTAGAGAGAGGATCTGACTTGCGTACCATATTTGAATTAAGATTAATAAAACATTTCATTTTATTTTCAACCCATTTCCCTTAATGTTTGACCGAATCCTTTTAACAGGGGATTCAAACTGCTATTTGATGTTTTTTTTCTAGTATGTTTAGACAAATGAGACTGCATCTTTTGTTGGCCAAACATCTGTATCCTCCAACTCACCTTTATTAGTCTATTCCAGAACTTCTTTTTGCATATAATTTAAAAGTAAATTTTTGCAGTCAAACAATTCATGGCTTATTTTTTGTTTTTAATAACATTTAAATGTCTCCTAGCAGCTTTAAATGGCCGCAGTGAGGCAGTGGTGTGGATGCTGTCAAAGTGTCAGTTTCTACCTGATAGTCCTGACAGTTGTGGAGTGACACCTTTCATGGATGCGCTCCGAGGAGGCCACATGGATGTAGCCAAATCTCTGCTGAGGACACACAAGGTATCAAAAAGTCAGATTTCTTTTTTTTCAAACTCTGTGGCTTTCAAACTGTTTTTTTTTATAATCTAATTCCAATATTTGGTGAACATTATATTAAAAAATACGTTATTATCCAAACTCTGTGGCTTTCAGCTATTTTTATTATCTAAATCCAATATTAACAGTTGAACATTACCTACAAAAAACTTGTTTATTTTCCAAACTGTGGCTTTCAGCTATTTTTATTATCTAAATCCAATAATGACAGTTGAACATTACATACAAAAAGCTTATTTATTTTCCAAACTCTGTGGCTTTCATCAAACTATTTTCATTATTTAATTGTAATATTAGGGGAACATTATGCACAAAACTTGTTTATTTTCCAAAGACTGTACCTTTCAATCTATTTTTATTATCTTTTTCTAGTATTAGTTGAACATTATATAAAGAATTTGTTTATTTTTCAAATTTTGGAGCTTTCATTCTATTTTTTTTTTAGTTCTAATTCTAGGTGGATTATACACAATAAATTGTTTTTCTTTGTACTGAGCCTCAGGAACCATTTCAAGATACAAAAAAAGATAAGCGTCCTGTCTTGGATAACTCAAGAAAATAAATTAACTTTTGGCATGAGTTGCTCTCGCATGATGAGGCACAATACATTTTTATCAACAGTATATTGTGGAAGCTTTGTAATTCTCAAAATTTTTCTTAATACACATGCATTGCTACAATGCCAAATAAGATTTTTTTTGTGGCAAGAATTGGCGATGCAGATAATTTTACGATTATTTTTATATTCTTTCATGGCATTTTAAACCTGCATTGTCATGCAACCTTTGGACAAAAGGGGCACAAGGGGTGTAGCACCACAAAATGACTTTTTTTTGTGGCAGGAGCAAGTGTAATAAATAGAGACCCAGGTGACATAATTATCAACTTTTTGCACCCAACGATCATTTTGTAAACTGCAGGAGAACCTTGCAGTGTTTGCTATTGCTGTTTGAAATCTATAGTTGTGCTCTTTGTTTCTCCTTGGCCATTTTGTCCAGAAAATCTTATTTCATGGTGACAAAACAAGTGTTTTAACTCACTGAGGACTAGGCCCCTGGCAGATTTACATACCCTGGGGACTGGCTGTTTTCGTCCAATTAAAAAAATTCCACCATACTCACTTTTACAATATTTACACCCATAAAAGGAAACAACCTAGGTCTAAAAAATGCAACCAAAATAAATGCAATACTAGATTTATCCTTACCTACACCTGATTTAGATCTAGATCTAGATTTGGGAGTGTCCTTAGTTTCACTAGATCTCAAGTACTAGATCTAGTTCTGATTCTGGTTCACAATCAGATAAATTGGGTACCTCAGGTATAACCCCTGGGTCCCATCATCGCTAACTTTTTCAGTTTCACTATTATCAAAAATATCAAATATATTGCTTTTGCGTTGCTCTTTGCCATGTTTCTAACTTTTATGTACAACATTGTCAGAATTTCTTTTTCAACACTGTTAGGAGTGGCTTCCTCTCGGGCTTAATAACATAAAAAGTTACCACTTGATGAAAACGAAACAACATGTGTGGCGGATCCCGCCATATTTGTGGAGTTTCTATACAAGTTATAGGTCGGCAAAGTATATCCTGCAACAGTGCAGGATTAGTCCTCAGTGATTAATGTGTTCTCAATCTTCAAAATTAATCTCTTTGCACCTTTTATTTGTTTTGCTGCAAATGAACCGCTGCTTCATATTATGTTAGCATTTCCACAAAATGAGTCAGGTTGACTGATTTCAAGACTGACTGTAAATGGCTCTTTTTGGGACACTGCTACAAACATAAATAATATAATGAAGGTTTGTCAAAACATGGGCTATCAACATTGTTATTTTCAAAAGATTTTCTACCAGCCACTTTTGAAAAAAATTGAAATCATCAGTACATTAAAATTGAGCTTATGAAAATAGTGGCATAAAAAAAGTGCTTTATGTTTAAAAAATTAGTTTCAGGTGCATCCTTGCTATGTAAATTAATCAGATAACTTTTGAACAGAATTGAGATGACAAGATCACAAAAAAAAAGTCGTTGCCCCTTAACACTTTAAGCTCATTCACAATGAAGTAAAGACATAGGTGCAAGTTCGCTGGCTCAATCATAATTTCTTATTTGTCACTGTTGAATGTTGAGATTGGGAGCAAAGCCTTCATTGTGAAAATTGGGCTTTGGATTTAATTAATTGCTTGTGAGTGAAAAAAGAGAAACACGCGATGGAAGTTCATTTTCACATAAAAAGCAGAACTGCCATATACTCTTTTTGTTTTATGAATGAAACAATCTTGGTGAACAGCTTTAAATTCTGCTACCTGAGCAGTTATTGCTAAATTCCAATGATATAGATATAATGGTCTTGGTTCAAGAAGGAAAGAAATCTTTTCTCCTATAATATTTTGGGTCAATTCGATATCAACAACACTTGTATACTATTTACCAATCTGAATGGTATTGAACATCATGTTCAATATATTGATTATCGATATGACCTAATAAACTGTGGTCGTTTTCATAATTTTATTCAACCTTCTGTGCAAGGGATCAGAGTGACCATTACTTTACTGATATATGTCACAGGGCATTTTATTCTTGCAGTTTCGAGCGTGATAATGTCTATGTCATTAATGCTTATGGTCTGCTCATAGGGATATGCATTTAGAGCTCACTGCAAGCAATGAATTAGATGTTACTTGAAGGTAGTGACACCACCTCAGGCCTAGACTTTGACTTTTTTGCATGCAATATTCTGATGTAAGGGATGCAAAAGCCAGTGATCTGCATCTAAGGATGCCTTTCTCAGTTCATTTGAGCCCTAGGGCTACTCTGTGTTTTTCTCAATCAAGACCATAAATATTATGGCTGTTTGCTTATTGGCGTGCGTGAAAAGAAAATGCAAGTCTGGCTCCAGTCAGTCTGTGACCATTTTCAGGGCTTGTCCTTTTTCTATATTGGATGTTTTGAGCTGGTGTCATAGAATCAGGCTAAAGGCCTAAAAAATCCCTGAACAACTTGGGAACCTTGATTTAGCTTGCATAAATTATTTCTGTCAGTGATGTCCCTTGCACAGAGCTCCAAGAAAATGAGAAACATGCATTGCTCTCTATTGTCAAAGTATTTCAGAAAGCCGGGTTTGAAATCCCACATTGGGGATGATTCAATCTGAAACTATGAAATAATGGACCCTTTGCTCACAAGCAAAGTTGCTATCATTTAATCTATATGAGGTGCAAGCTAGCTATTGTAGATAAGATCTAGGCCTCGGCTTAAATTTAACATTGGCTGGGTTTCAAGTGCACTCATATTTTCATTTTTGGAAGAAATTTACTTTCCAATATCTGCACTGATTGTAAGAAAAATATTTCTAACCACCAGTTTTATCAAATCTAGATAAAGGTTACTTGACGTTTGTGTTTATGTACTATGTAGGTAGATCTAATCCAGATTTTCTTTGGCTCAAATGATTTGGATCAAGATAAAGGTGAATTGAGCTCTTGTTCTGAGCTCTAAATATTCTTATTAGAATTTTGGTGATCTGGAAGTTTTTTTCATTTGGTCATATTTAGTCCGCACACAAACGCATATTTGAGCCTGGGTTCATTTTATGTTGTGGTCCAGCTAGACATAGCTTCTGGTACTCTACACCTAGTTATCAAATTCATATTTTACTAGCAAGATCTAGTCTCGAACCTTCTATAAATTCTAGATTTAGATGAAATTGATTTCTTTACAAGATTTTATTAAATTTAGATATAGCAAGTCACGTAAGAAGCACTCTAAAATATATATAGTTTTTTGTTCATTATTTTTTTATCTATAAAAAATATATATGGTTTTATAGTAGCGGTAGGCCCTCTTGCAGGCCGATAAAAGATTTTGATCACTTGTTTCTGGCCAACTCAACTCTGTCTCCTTACACCTATATAAAGAGATACAGACCAATTTTTTTTCCCATGAATCTACTGCTAATATCCAGCTTTACATAAATTATACCTCACTAATACTCAGTTGACCTTTTCAGTTTTGTAATTCAAGATTTTTTGTTTTCAAATTCAGTAAAAAATGATCACACAATTCTGGGGTCCCACCTTTTGGCAGTTGCTCATACGTATATCCTTTTTTTTTTTTGCCAATACTCTGAGTAATCATGGGTTTGGATTTGGGGCTGACATGAGAATAGTGCTTACACTGCTGTATTCTCCTCATGTGTTGCAGGTGAAAGTAGAAAGGGAAGATAGAGCAGGAAGACAAGCCCTTCATCATGCCGCTCAGGCAGGTCAAAGGTCATCTATAGACTTCCTGGTGCTGGAGTTGGGTGTATCATCATGTGTGGCTTCCAGCAGAGATGGAGAGACAGCCTTACATGCTGCAGCCAAGGTGGGAAAACCTTTCCTATCACTGCGCTTTTTGGGCTTTATTATCATCTATAAGTACCAGGTGTGAAGTGGGATGTCTTAGGTTTTGCCACTTTTTTTTTTATTCTAGAGCTCATTACGAGCCCAAGTGAGTCTGGCATTTTTACACCAGCTTCGTTTATTGAATGAAATTGTCCTTCCAAAGTTGTGTTTGTTTGACTACTGGTTTTGACAAGTTTGCACAAAATAACCCAGGCCTGCATGCATGTGTTCAAAAAGCGGGGATGTCCTGACGCTCTATATCACTCTATGAGTGTCAGATGTTCTCAATCTTTAGCCTAAATATCTCTTTGACACAAATCTCCTGTTTCGTTCCTGTTTCAAAGACACTGTAACCTGCCTGTTAACAGCAAATGTGAGCTGCATTTCTTGTCTTTCAATCAAGGCTACTTCCTGTATCCTTTGATTTCATTGTTGGATCATTGAATGTATGCGAACCATTGTATGTTTGAGCTGAGTAGGTATTAATGAACAAATCTCTCTAGTTTAACTCTGCCTGTAACAATAAGTTCTTTTAAAATATACTGAAGAACAGAAATTATTCCAAATCTTGCCGAAAACTGAGCAAAATGTTTTATTAATTTGCATCAGGAACAATTTCAAAACAGCAATTTAATTTATACATTAATTAAGATCTACAAGCTCTCTAATATCAGCAGTTTATCTCTCAGTCATCTCTGCAAGCTCCCTCCAATTATCTCACAACCATTCTTGTATACAAACCTCCCACAGAATCCAGAAAATACTAGCATAAGCTAATTAAACAATAAAAATACAAGCAACACATTCTAGAACTTCTAGAGCAAAGAAGATATAACTGAATTATGTCATCAAGTTAAGCTAGAAATATTGGTCAATCAAACTTCCCACATTACAGACACCCACCATGGATACGTCTTACAATTTCCTATGAACAAAGTATGCAGCAAACGTTCAAGACTCTCTAGAAATCCCTAGATCTAAAAGGATACACAAAGCTAAAACCAAAATAGTACTACTTAACTAAAAATAAGTCTCATTTAGGCCTACTCCAAATCTGACCAAGCATTACCATAGGTGCCACAAATTGCCCGCCTCAGACTGTTGAAAGCAATGGCTCACCTTTTTTTTTTTCAAACTAAGTGATGTCACAGTATAATGCATAATGCATGGAATAAAATAAAATTTATATCATCCTTTTCTCTGTCCTTTATCGTTTAGAATTTGTAAATTTTAATGAATAAAAATATCAAGGATTTAAGAATGAAATGACAAAATGGCGGCTCGAGCGAAAAATCGGAAGTTTCTTTTTTTTACACCCCATCACATTTTCTTGTGTCTCTCGGCCCAAAATGCATGGATTTGCAAATAGTTACAATCTGTCAAAAAAGATTTTCATCTTTTGTTTTGTACTAGACACGCAAATGTTGCCAATGTGGAACTGCATAAAAATTCAAAGTGAAAAAACAAATTCTGCCAGTCATAGTTAAAAAAATATACCTTGTCTATTATGGGAAGAAGCAGAATTTATTTTTTTATAACTCAGCTAATTTTCTTAGTGTAACTCATCTTGCTGGCCAAGAGATCTGAGTTTAATCAAAGCAAGTAAACCCACTAAATATGACAACAAAACCCGTCAATTTGCCTATCTTAGTCTACGCGCAGCGCCCCAACCTGCCAAAAATTTGCTTTTGGATGAGGCACAGCAAGACGATTCAGCTAGATATTTAATCTTCTGTCACTTCTAAAATTAGATCTAAGTAAGTAATTTTTTGTTACAACTAATTTTGTAAAAGAAAACATTTGTTTACTTTAAAATAAATTAAATTGATGGCCAGTATACCTTTAAGCCTAGTAGTTAGTATGGTTGACTGTGTAAGCTCAATTTAATTTTTTTTAAGGTGACTTAATTCTTAGAAAGTATGAGAAAATGGAGCTGTTTGCGCAAAATTGGAGTTTCCGTGGAAAAACCATGCAAGAATAAGAAAGATACATGACCTCAAAAGTGAGAACCTCGTCATTCTATTTTTAGTAACAACTCTGCGCAGTGTAGGTTTGTGCCTGTGTAACGTCAGCAGCCAAGATTAGGCTGAAATTGTAACTGTTGTTGTGTCAGCCATTTCCAAATATAGGCCTAGATAATATTAGATGCTGACAAGGCAGACGTGGTTGCTTTCATTAAGGAAATTAGACATGGTAAATTAATTTTAATATAATTTTTTTTTATAGGCCTTTACCTTTACAATCTTGTAATATAAATATTGTATAGGATGAAACAGACAGAAACTTATACACCCCAATTTAAAAAAAAAAAAAAGAGACAAATCACACAATGATTTTTTAAAGACTTGAATTTTTATACGCCTCTAGATTTTCATATATGTATTAAAAAAAAAACACATAGGAGGAAACAGAAACTAATAAACCCCAAATAAAAAAAAAAAGAAACGAGTCACATAAAGATTTTTTAAACAGTAGGGCTAGGGAGAAGA
This sequence comes from Plakobranchus ocellatus, assembly GCA_019648995.1. Classification (NCBI taxonomy): domain Eukaryota; kingdom Metazoa; phylum Mollusca; class Gastropoda; family Plakobranchidae; genus Plakobranchus; species Plakobranchus ocellatus. The sequence goes on from BLXT01001882.1 coordinate 1,808,304, forward strand.
AAGTGTTTTGACTCACAAAATCCATTGTATTATTGCAGTGGCATTCAATCAATCAAAATTTTAATTTGGTTACAGAGGGCCCACTCTACAATGCATTGTGGAGTCATTTTTTCATTACTGGTAAGGGACGACAACCAATAAGTTGCTTCTTCAACTGTTTGGCTTAGAAGCAGAGAAAGGTTCTACATGAGCGGAGATCATTTTATGTATTGCATATTATGTATGTATGCATTTTACACTTTTTATGTTGTATGACCACAGGTAGGCTATTTTTCATATAACTTTTTCATAGTTCTAGGTAGTTTGCAAAAGAAATTGTACCGAAAAGACTTTTAAAAAGTTTTTTGTTCTTGCATTTTTTTTTTTTTTGCCTATAGTATATTTTCAAAACCTGTTTGTAAACCATGTACTGCACTTCAATGGGTTTTAATTATATGACATTTTGATTATGTCAATTACTGATTTAAAAATTTATGTTTTCAAGTCTCGAACAAATTTAAAATACATGTGTATATCTCTTTTTTTTTTTTTTGTTCAAATCATATCCATATTATTATTTTAAACCTTTGTTTTAAGCCTTAAGAATCTTTCAAAGATCAGTGCAGCTGATTGTTGCTGCATTCTTCCATCAAACTTTTCAAATATAGAGGTGAGTGGATCTGACGAGAAAGTTTAACTCTAATGGCCTGGAGGAGACCAAAGTAAGTAGGCCTTAGATCATGGCAAGCAATTTGATATATAATCAAAGTAGAAATACTATTCTTGTTTTATTATTTTTTCCTGATGTCTTTCAAGAATGGTTTCAACAGCTCCTTCCTGCTCAGCCAGTAACGAAGGTAAACATTTGAGCTCAGAGTTGAGAGACTTTTGGTATCAGCACATGATCTGAGACAAGAAGGTTGAGACCTGGAGCTGTTGCATTTCTCAGAGACAACTTTGGATTTTAACGAGCTCCCACAGCCTTTGTCATGCCTTGGGTTAACTCTTTCTGTGTTGCTTGGAGATCCTTTGAACTTTTCTCCACCATTGGACACCATCTGATAAGTAACAGAATTGTTGCTGAATTGGACAATTTCAGAAGCAGAGAAGGATTGCCCCATACTTTTTTGTATTCTTGGGTTAAACAGCTTGGAAGTGTAACTAAGTTTTCCTCAGTGAAGTACTCTCAAAAAGATTAAAGAAATGCAAAGAAAGAAAATCAACCTTGATGAATGTTTAGATCAGTAAATATTTGAAAAAGACTCTTCTGTACCCAGAAGTAGCAATACTCAGTAAAGTAGAGCAGAGTTGTACTTGTGCAAATGACGTAAAACTTAAAAAAAAAAATCTTACAAAAAAAATAAAGATACTATTAAAAAACTTGAAGAGGTAATTAAAAACCAGTCAGTGAACCTTCATTCCCTTGATGAAGAGCAAAAAAAAAAAAAAATTAAGGCTCTTAAGGATTTATATAATGTTCTTAAGGACCTTTTTTAAACAAAACAAAGAGTTAAAAAGAGAATATGATCAGCTGTCTTCCGACCTATCTAATGAAGGGCATCCAAACAGTATAAGGATAATTTCATATTTGAAAAGGCAAAATCAAACCATGCATGTCAAAAACAATGATCTAAAGAAAAACAGTTTTTACCTCCAACAAGAAATACATAAATTAAAGAAGAGAACAACCTTCTTGAATGAAAAATAAAAATTGAGCAAACAACAAGATTAAGATTTCTGCATCAATTAAAAACTGAAAAGTCAACAATAGAAACATTAATGGATGCCATTAAAGCTGATGAAGATGATAGAAAAATTAAAGTGAGGGAGGAAAAATTTAATCAATTTAGTGACAATATACAACTTACTTATATGGCATTACAGAGAGGGGCAAAATGTTGCAGCCCCAAATTGTATGAAAGTGATTCAAATTGTGAGTAAACGCATGTGTAACACTAATCTATCATCTTCTGATCTTTCATCACGTTCGACTGACCTAAACTCAGCAGATGAGGCTCATCATATAAATGAACATCAAACAGTTGATTGTATAAGAAGAAGCAATCATTTTACATTGGCAACTGATGGCACAAGCCAACAAAAACTACATTTTATTGATATATATTGATATATCAGATATATAAATATTGGATTGTGGAACAGCTATGTTTGTTGGCTTCACTTATGTTGCCTCTGATGATGCGCATACATTACTTGAAAAAAACAATAGACATGTTTAATGATCTTTGTGAAGTATATATGACATCGAATTAAGTTACTGATAGTGATCAGCTACTCAAGGAAATTGTTGTCAAAATGAAATCACTCATGTCCTATCGGGCATCTGTTATGAAATAATTTGACAAAAAATTGCAGAGCTTAAAAATGATTTGCTTGGTGAAGAAACCCCCATCCATTTCCCATTTAGCAACGCCCATTTCTTGCTAGGTTTATATAAAGCTACAGAGGATGCTCTGAAAATCATTGAAACGGATATTATTGTGGATGATAACAAAACCTTAGGCCGAGATACAGATAACACTTTTTCTAACTTCTTAAATGGTGCAGAAAGTACTGCATGTCGTTTAATACACTTGTTGGTAGATGTTGTGGGCCCTAGGGAGGATGAGAAGAATGGGTATCGTGGGGGATGGTTGGCTTGTTGTTCTTCTTAGGGGAAAAAAATCTATTTTTACGAGCTTTAGGAGTAACAGGTTTAATTATAATCTTGAAAATGCCTCAGCTGTTATTTATCATCGCAGCAGTATTTTATCCTTTTTAAGTGATCATTGTTCTCACACTAACCTTAAATTGAAAAGCATTATTGCAGATTTCCAAGATGGTCGTTTACAACACACAATTGCGGCAATGACGTTGTTTCATGTCCTTTTTACTGCTCCTTATTAGAGCCTTATGAATAGCTCTGTTTTGTACGGACAATTTCCAGCATAAGTACAAAAGATAGAAAAAAACTCTGGTCTAATTATTCAGTTCACACAGAAGATGCTAGATCTGTTTTTAAAGATTTTAAATTTATATCTGGCAGTGACAACACCCTTGAATCCATTAATACTTTTCCTTGTGCTGATAAGAAAGTGTTCTAAGCAGTTTCAAATGTTTTAAAGTATGAACGAGACAGTTAGCTGACTTTTTAGATGGTGGTCCATTTGCTGGACAGATAACAGATTAAAGATGACTTTCATTCTGTTCTAAATACTTGTCTGTTGACAAACCTCATAGGTGAGAGAAGGTTTGGAGAATTAGATTATGACATGATCAAAAGGAGAAATGCATCTACATATTTTCGCAGTACAATTAATATGTGGAAACGGAACATGACCTCTCAGTGGATGGGCAGATTAAATTGGTTAAAACTTTTATCAGCTGCTAGAAATAAGCGCAGAGCAGATCGGCAGAGAACAAGTAAACTTTCAGAAAAATCAGCCAAAGATATAATAAAGCAAAGGATCATGGAGAATAACAGAAAAAAAGAAGGAAAAACAAACTGAGGTTGCTGAGAAGAGGCTTGAGTTGTTCAATACTATTATAAGTCATGGAAGATTTTGTACAACAAAGTCTGATGTGGATAAACTGCAAAGGGGTAAATGCTGTTGAAAAGTTAAAAGCTCAGCTTAGATACATAAAGTTTGGGCTGAATGAAAAGATCGTCAAACTCTCTGGGAATAAGAAAGAATTATATTTGAGACTTATAGAGCTTTTGGGGTTTGGAAATTCTTCTTATTTTGTTTTACCAGTAATCACCCTCTAAGACTTAATTTTGAAATTTTGATTTATTAAAGTAAAAACTTTTTTTATTTATAACTTGTAATAATTTCCATGAGTAGTTGATCACTATGTATACTCATGTAATTCTTGCCCAGTTGGATTTAAAATTTCAAAGCTTTCTCTGGTACATAAACGCTTCAAGCATGACCTTATTTCCTCAATTGTTTGATTTGTTTTTTATTTACCCAATCGCCATTTATTGTTAATCTGATGGTTTGTGTTAGCTCATTTTCCTTCACAAGATATCTTAGCAATCCCGAAAAAGAGCCAAGGGTTTTTGTTTATAGCTAGTCGGAGTAGTCCACAACAAGGTGATCTCAGGTTTTAAGGCCCTCCGTCAGGCCGGGTCGTTGATGGCGGGGCTCAAACCAACGACAGAAGGGTCCCTGCGGATCTCAGGGCAGACTCACATGCCATTGTACCACCGATACCCCCTGAAAGAGAACCAAAGCAAAGTAATTTAAAATCTGTTAAAAATCTGAATGAATATATATTTAAAAATAACACTAGAGACAGCCTCAGATATTCCATAGATTCCAAGTTCCTTTTATGTAACCCATTAAGTAAGAGGCTTTGACCTTTTGGAACACTGTGCATACCAGTTACATTGTAGTCTTTACTCCTGGTTTAAATTTTCTCTGTCAAATGTCAATAACAGGTGAACTTGAAAAATTTAAGGAATGTGTGCTTTTGAAATCAATATTACTTTGTTATGTACATTTATTGCATGTGATTTCAATATTTGCAATTTTTGGAAAGTACAAACTGATGATATTCTATATTTTAAAATTAATGTGCAACTTTCTAGGCACAAAATAAAAGTCATGAACTTTGATAGCTAAAAATTAATGCAAATTTGAAATCTGCATAAAAAATTTCATATTATGTGAAAATTTCATATGGATATCTCAATTAGTTTTGATTTTATGTTGAGAAAACTTTGAAAAATGGCTAGTGCTGCTGAAATTTCTTCCATTGCGGGTATTTAACTAATAGCCCCTCTTCATGTCCATGAAATTTTAAGCTGCTGAAAAAAAAATCGGGTATATTGTGTGCTACTATTTGAGCAGCTAAAATAAAAATTATCTATTTTGAATGTTATATTTGATGTTATGATAGTACAAAACTGCCACATATAGCTATTTTGTCACGAATTTTGGTTGCGTTCTGTGTTTTGGGCTATTTTTTATCACCTGTAAAAGTTTTTTTTTTTTTTTACCATGTATCGTAATGAAAACTTTTAAATGCAAAGTAAGTGTTCAGAACTTTGTTAAAAATATGCTATTTGTCCCGTGGAGTTTCAATATGATAATTATTAACCCTCAAAAGTGTTCTGATGTCATTAGTATTGGCGTTTTGATTGTCACAAGAATTCAAAATGCTATAATTTTTTCATTTATCCTTTGATTTCAATAAAATTTGCAGCAAACCTCAAGTTTTTCTGAGATCTTTCAAATACAGTTGTTTCCATTTTGTGGTATTTGAAAAACTAGTTTGTGGTACCTAATTACAAATACTCAAGGCCATTTATAATACAATACAATACAATCCACTCTGAGTATAAATCTAATCTAGATCTAGACTCAGTTCACACTCACAGCAACCAATTCTGTCTCTCCTTCTCTCTATCTCTCTCTCTCTTGCTAGGTTTCACTCTTTGAACTCATGACTGATGTAAATATATAGAGCAACAAAATGTTTTGTATTTCAGGATGGACAGGCAGAAACTTTGCATAAGCTGCTAGACCTGGGTGCTGACATTACAGCTGTAGATACTTTTGGTCGTACTGGTAAGTACATACACTCACACAAATGTTTGACTATCAAGTATCATACTGATCATGTGCTACTGCTAGACCTGGGTGCTGACATTAGAGCTGTAGATACTTTGGGTCGTACTGGTAAGTATATATACTCTCACAATTGTCTGTCTGACTGTCATACTGATCATGTGCTTCTGCTAGGCCTGGGTGCTGACATTAAAGCTGTAGATACTTTGGGTCGTACTGGTAAGTATATATACTCTCACAATTGTCTGTCTGACTGTCATACTGATCATGTGCTTCTGCTAGGCCTGGGTGCTGACATTAAAGCTGTAGATACTTTTGGTCGCACTGGTAAGTACATACACACACACAAATGTCTGTTTGACTATCATACTGATCATGTGCTACTGCTAGACCTGGGTGCTGACATTACAGCTATAGATACTTTTGGTCGTACTGGTAAGTACATACACTCACACAGTTGTCTGTTTGACTGTCAAGTGTCATACTGATCATGTGCTACTGCTAGACCTGGGTGCTGACATTACAGCTGTAGATACATGTACTTTTGGTCTTACGGGTAAGTACATACACTCACACAAATGTCTGTTTGACTGTCATACTGATCATGTGTTATTGCTGGACCTGGGTGCAGATATTACAACTGTAGATACATGTACTTTTTGGTTGTGCTGGTGAGATTAACACACGATTGTTTGTCTGACTGTCATACTGATCATATGTTACAAATATAGTTTACAATGATTGAATCTGCCAGAAATTTATTGTTTGTTTCCTTTGAGAACATTCGAAGATACTGAGTTTGCTTCACTCGCAGATAATACCTATATGTTCCTTACACAGTTTTATTTTGTGAAAATAACAAACTCTGCTCTGCTCTCTAGCGAAATATACAAAATATCACAAAACATTGCTGTTTGTACATAGTTTTCATAATTTGAAAATATTAATGTCCATTCAATCACCCTTGCATATTGTTTTTTGAAGGCATCTTTGAAACACACTTTTGTTAGACAGATTGCAGTGCAAATATTAGAATGCTGTCCTGATAAATCCTTCATTTTATATGCTAATGTAATTGCACTGTGTTGTTTTTCAGCTCTTGATGTGGCCCGTGCATGTCGCAAGGACACGTGTGTGTTAACTTTACAGCTGAGAGAAACAGAAAGCAAGACATGACAGTTACTGAACCAAGTTGGAATTCCGAATTTTGATCATTGCTCAAAACATGATCAGGATAGAAATGCAACTGTTGTCGGATCAGTTGTACTGGGGAGAGATGTGATCAACAGCATCACAATGTAGCGATGCCCATGGGACGAGAATAAGCAGGTAAAAAGTTGCACTCTCCGATCCGGCAAGCCATTTTATGGGCCCGCTGTTATTGTACAGCATCAGTTTTTATTTTACGCTATGGTGTTCATCATTTGTACTGTCCAGGCCATGTTTTCCTAGGCTTTCATTCCTATGTAATTAATTAAATAAAAAGCCTGTCACCACCTTTTTAAAAGATGCATCAGATTTGTTCGGACCTGTAGAAGATCATCGTGGTGTGAGGGATCAATGGGAAGCTTTCTGCATGGAGAGGAATTTGAAATCTGTCATCAAGCCATATAAAGATAACAGATTCATCAGCATTTTTGAAGTAGCAGCACAGGTCTTTCACCACCATGATGATTTCTTATAAATCTTAACATATTTCAATTCTTTGAATGCTAAGCAGGCTAGGCTGATAAAATCACTAGAGAAGTCTAATTTAACTCTCATTTTGGAATGGCAGGCTGTTTTATTCCATAAAGTCACAGAACCATTTTGGTCAATGGAAACAACAAAAAGTATGAATTGTAACAACCTTAGCCAGAGATTTCAAGACAGTCCGCTCCCTTCAAAAGTCTGTTGATGATCCCAGTTTTCTTTTTGAGCCCAATAACTTCTCCTGCCTGCCCTAAAAATTACCAACTGCTCTAAGACCAGACATCCTCAGCAAAATGTGCAATGCCATTTTAGCAACACGTCAAGTCCAGCTTTCAGATTTTTTGAAAGGGTGATGTATATGGGACATGGGATTGCGTACAAGATTTATGCAAAACTATGCCACTAACAAACCTAGTTTGTGAGAGAAATTTCGGCCACTTGGATGCCAACCAGAACAGAAGATCGATCAGCTCATCATCACTCTTCTTTTTTGCTATTGAATCAGGCCCTCAAGACGATGAGGGAATGATTCATTTCACTGCCAGAGAAAGAGCTGGGTGATGTATACATTTGTCTGGTACAGCAGGTCATCAATGATACTGCTAGCAGATTAATTTTAATTATGTTTGTCATTTTTTTCCCAAAGTCCTATGTGATTTTTCTCTTACTGTCCCAGATAGAGTAGTTAAACCATTAGGTGTTGTGCCAGTTCAGGCTTTGAGAGTCTCATCTCAACTGATTTTAAATACCAAGACATTGGTAATAGCTGGTTATGCCAGCTAAGCACAGTTGGCTTCCCCTGTGTCAAGCTGAGGTTTGAAAAAATCAGTGATGATTTTGTGAGTTTGGATGATTATAGGGCTTTGTAATGTGTCAAACTGTCAAAACTTAGCACAAGAATAAAAACAATAAATTGAACGAAGATTGATCAAAAGTTGCTGCAATTTGTGTTTTGTCTCTGTTTAGTTTAACTTTGCTCACCACTGAGTCTCCACAAGTTATATTTATTGATATAATAGTAAACTATTTACTACTACTATACTTATTGGTTTGCAATGAAAATATCCTCTATCCTATTTTATACTTATTAACAGAAAATGAAACACTTTATACTTAAACCCATTTTATAGAAAGTAAAACAAGTTCCTTATCTAGGTATCAATGTAAACTAAAAGGTGTCGCTGAATTCAAAAAGCTACTGGATATGAATCTACACATAGATCAATGAAAATTAGAAAATGTGTAAGTTTCTTGTGTAACAATGAAGCATAAATAAGAAGAAAAATTATTTCTAATTATTATGATTATTATGAATACATGTACCATCATCTACTGAAAAGAAACTCAAGAAGAGCTCAGCTATGGAAATGTTCCACACACTTGTTCACATTATTAAGTTAAGAGCAGTTTGACCATAAAAATAACAAAATACAAAAGGAAATCAAATATTCATTAAAAAGTTTTATTCCATAATATTGAAGATTCTTATATTATATATACTGACATCTCTAAAATTAGAATGTACCGGGTATAAGCACAATTTTATGATTAGATGGTCTGTAGATTAATTAAAATTTCAAATTTTGTAAGTTAAAATGTAATTTTGAGTCTCAACCCACTGAATTGAGATATATGCTTTAAAAAATCTGTATCACTAGTCGGTGTTATTAGAAAGCATATTTTTGTTGAAGTTGTTTTACTTAAAATGTACAGTTAATATTGACACATTTACTATTTACTAAATAATTTAGTGTAAAGTCAAAATACAAGCAACGAAAGTCTTTTCAACCAGGGGTTTTGGAAATAAATGTTAACAAAAGACTGATTTCATATAGACTGCTTTTATGTCTCATTTAAAATTGAAGTTATGTAAATATCCCAGTTAAAGTGATTTGAAAGACAATATAATACAAAGTTTATAATGATAATACATCTCATAAAATCTGTGCTCTTCAAAATCTACAAGTGCAATGAGTTGTGAAAAACCAGCCAAGGTCAGAGAGGATTCACAAGTTTAAGTCCAAAATTTCTAATTTTTTTTAAAGATAAGATCTAAAATGATGAAACTTAATGATGATAGCCCCCAGTTTACCTTTATAACCAGATAAGAATGCACTAGAGTAGAAGTCTTTGAACTTTAAAAAGCGATTTCCTCAGAAGTCCCAAACTGATTTAGCTTGTTTTTCACTGGGAGTTTTGTCCAAAAAATATGTTCATATACAGGTATTTATATTTATGTGCAGTTTAAAGGTCAAAATGTAAAAATTATGATTAAGTACACTTGAGGATTCGAGTTTGAGATTCATTTGCTGAAGTGAGAACAGTGAGAACAACAACGATATTGCAATCGTAATCATAAACGACATTAACAATACAGGATGAGAAATTGCCATAGATAGCAGTAAAAGGTCTTTATCATTCAAGGGGCGAGTACTACAAGATATTTCATCACTATAAATGTGAGCACTATAACTACTGAAAAGCTCTTTAATCACCTAAGGTGAACACTAAAAAGATATTTTATCACTATAATATGACCTCAGATCTTCAGGGTGTCCTTTGTGGGCGACATCTTGAACTTGAGTCACTGCAGATCAGGGCGGGATCCTTAGATATTCTGCCGGTTGTAAATCTACACATTTCTAAACACACAAGATATATTTTTTCTTTGAAACTTACATTTTTTTTGTAGCGATGGGTGCTTCACGCACTATTAGCTGTTTTGTCTTTCACTTCCTCTTTTTTTTTTTTTTTTGGTCCGCTTGGCAAACAAGTAATGACAAAAATTGATATCTCTTTAAATGCAAAATTAATAGAAGGCGATTTTTTATAATGCTTTTAATAGTTATGATAGTTTCATTTATCGTACAGAGAGAAGAGCAGGGACTGCATTTCTTTTCCAGCAAGAGTTATAAATCTTTATTAGACTGACGGTAAAATATATATATGTATGTTCTGTTCAGGTACGCGGGCCGGGGACTATGAATCTCTATCTATGGCCTTTTCTCTCATTGTTATTTTGGGCACTTGTAACAAAAACTAGACTTAGGGTTTTTTTATTGAACGCACGTCAACTCGAGAGTTCTAGAAAGAACCAGTTTAGGGGAGTTAATTTATGCAAAGGGAAGGAGAATGCATTACGTAAACGAACGTGACTCATGTTCTATTTTTAGCCCAGGGGTTTTTCCTAATGTCTTTTTGAAGACTGCTTTTATGTTATTTTAGGATTATGATGTAATGTTTTAGATCTATATTTTAGAACATTCTACGCTTGCATTATGGGATAGATTTCCAGAAATTTGTAGAGTTTTCTTTTGAAAAAGGTATAAATACCGGGAGAAGATTGGTGAAGGAGAGACACAGAGATATACCAGTATAACACAGAGAGTTCATAGAGATCACACAGAGTACGCAGAAAGTTTTTCAGAGATTATAGAGATTGCAGTAAGATCATTGTATAGCGATTACGCAGATTTTTTTTAGAGCTAGATCTAGTTTTCTTATCGACGGCCTATGTGAATATTGTTTGATTTTAATTTCCTGCTGTTGAGTTAAATAAACTCAGTTTTTACGTATTCACACAATCTCCAGAGTTCCATTATTTCAGCTAGGTCTATATAGATCTAAAGAACTCAACGTCCTTCATCAGAGGTATTGTCTACCTTTTATTTCTGGTGTTTGTGACAGCACTAAATAGCAATCAATTGCACATCTCGGTGCGTTTAGATTGACGAAGGGCCGGTGATACTGACTGTAAATATTTTGTTATTTTGGGGTTAATATTTTGCTCCGGGTAGAATTATAATAATTAGAGCTATTTAAATAGATTCGACTGCATTTGAAATTATCTGTATGGCACCAACGAACAATTAAAAAAAAAAAAGGATTTCAACTCTTACGACCAATAAAATAAAAAAATTATTTCAAGTTTAAACTTGTAGTCGTTATAGATTTAAGTTTAAGTCATTCATCTGTGCCACCCAAACAATCGAGGTCCCCTAAATCTTAACTTTCCATCCAGTTGTACAACTCATGTTGTAAATAGATTCACAAATTCAATTTTAAGATATCAGTGTGAGTTCAATCTTGTCAAAGGGATTAGATTCCCTTAATAATATAATTAGATTCTATATCAGTAGGAAATGTTGACTTGTATAATTAAATTTAAATTTATTTGTTTTATTATATTTAAATTTCCTCCTTAGGTTAAATTTTATACGGCTGCTGCAATACAGACCGATTTAACACTAAAAGGCACAAAAAAAAACAACAAACGTTTAATTATAAAAACCAATTGAAATAATGAGAAACTTTGTAGAATTTAAATTTTTTTTTTTGAGGCCCTGGACAGGTTTATTTATAAAAAAAAATAATAGAAAAGTATTAAAAAAAAAAATTATTCTTTAAAAGGACGATACTTAGTTAAAGGAAAAGTCAAATCGTATCCCCCTTAATTAAAGTGTACAATAACAGAATAAGTCATTACTTAACTAAACAAGTTGTCTGGTCTTGCTAGAGTAAAGTCTCGATCAGTCTCAGAAGCTTGCCTTCCTGATTGCCCTAGATCTAGCTCAATTTTAATCCAGCTGTCTTGAGTAGTGAGTTCAAAGTTCACCGTCCAGTTTATCTTTACTTTTA
>BLXT01001882.1:1824199-1836699 GCA_019648995.1 Plakobranchus ocellatus
CCCCCTACCTTGCAAAAGTTATGTATCTATGGATGTTGATTAAGTAGATTAAGTACATGTAGTATTTTAGTGCCAGGAGAGGCCACATTTTCACTGTCAAATCGCAAAATTCGCCCGGAGCCCCTCCCCTGCAAAAGTTACGTACATGTACCTGTGGATGTTGATTATGTACTGTAGTGCCAGGAGAGCCCACATTTTCACTCTCAAATTGCAAAAATTCATCAACCTCGGGGGGACTTTGCCCTCCTAATTCCCCATGGAACCCTCCCTTCTGAAGTTCTTGATCAATCCAGTAACACTGCATTGCATAAAAAATGTTTCTGTAGACAGGCATTTTATCAGGATCAGTGTCTATGAAGGCAACACCTATGTTGTCCTCAAAGCAACTGCATCATCCCTTTCTTCTCCATCTTCATCGTCAGAACATGAAAGATGTTCATGAGATATATGTAATATCTCCTCATCTTCATACACGGTATTCGCACTTGTTTACAGCTTCATCAATTAAATTGGAGCTGTAAACAAGGGAAAAATCAGAATAGAACACATGTAAGACAATGGAGATGATTTGTGGATGTGATATTGGTGTGATATAATCTTTTCCACAAACATTCATTTGTCCACATAAACAAATTGCTGCACCCCTCCCTCCTTCTCCCCCACCCTGCCTGATTGGTCACATGGTTGTGAACGGCCTCTATAAATAATTACAAACATATCATTTCCTCTCGACTCTGTAGGCCTATACAATTGTGGACTTGTTCCTCACTACTGGAAAACCATTGCAGGTACAGCTGCGAGTTTTCAGGATACGTAGGTTATGGTATAACTCAAAAACTGATGGAGCTGGATTTTTGACTTTTTTAATGTATGTTGTTAAAATAAGGAAATGGAGATCGATTGGTTTTTCTCCTCTCTATTCAACAGTCTCAATACTTGTACGTCATTATGCCCAACTCTTTGTTTCTCACAGCAAAACAGGCAAGTACACTAATGCTACTGTTTCTCACAAAGTAAAAGATATAAATCCTGCGGACGTGTTGTTGTTTAATCTTACATAAATTCTCAGTTTCTTTTTTGTCTTTTTTTTATTTGGTATTGTAAGTTGTAGCTGTCGAAGGAAATAACTCAAAAAGAAGTACGAAATTATGTATGATATTCGAACTAATTCAAGCCCAGTGTGAGCCGAACACAAGTGCGCAGTCTAGGCAGAGATCAAGGAACTTTGATAATGACCTGTGATGGGGTCATAGGTCGGAAATCCAATCTTGACCACGTGATAAGAGTGACCATGCATGTGTACCGGATGAGCCCAACCTCTGCCAGATCCCATGTTCATAAGAATAAACTGGTAAGCCTTGTTGTGCTATGAGCCGAGAGAGAAGAAATTAGTTGTATGTAATCAAAAGAAAAAAGGGGGCGGGGTAATAAATACATGTTAAGATACAAAATTATATAAAGAAATGACTAAAAAGTAAAATAAGCACGAAGAATACACAATATGCACGATGTGATTCAAGAGGTTAGAACCATAGGGCTATTTATTCGCAATACATGACTTGTGTGTATTTATTTTTTACACACTACATTAATGCTTTATCTTCACCTTTGTAATTGAAACAACCAGGAGAACTTTTGAAACTTAGCTCATAGACCCTACACAAATAACACATACACTCATAAAGATCTGTAGGTTATTGTAGGGGAAGAGGTAGCAAGGCAACGATGCTCTTCATAAATGATTGGTTTACCAAATTATAAGAACGACTATGGTGAAAAATTTTTATCTGTGCTTACTTTTTTCTTTTTTCGAATAAAGAAAGAAAATGCAGATTTATATATATTCAAAGAATAGGCTATACTAATAGCTTTTACAAGTTTTCATTTGTAAAGGTATTGGAGTTTGGAGGCAACACAGCCAATCCATAACAATTTTTCTTTACACTCTGTTGAATAAAAGTTTCAGAAATGAATACATTAAGCTTTTAGCATTTAACATGGCAGATCAAGTATGGCTCTTTTTAATCTTTAAATAAACAAAAGATCTTCACATTTGAGCCCTGACTTGTGGACGATATCATCAGTACAGAAGGTTACAGAATATCGTTATGATCTACCTCAAGTGAGATGGCGTATGGACATCCACAGATCTTATCCTCCCCGCACAATTGTGGATCACAAGTTGGGATCTCGGTCGGCTGTGTCAGAGAAGATACTGGTGGATGCTGATCCAACACATACGAGAAATTTGAAGAAAATTAATGGATTCAGTGGATGTCGATAGACATGGAAAGCGGAAAGGAATCTACCGTTGATATTGTCATGGCTTATCTTTACTACACATAGCATCAGTGTGATTGATTGATTATTAGTATATCCAGTCTACCATATGTTGGTGATCACAGGGTTTCCATTCGGTCATTTTCCTCACAAAGCCATTATTTTAATATTTATCAATTATTGAAGTAAATCAAAATCGAAACTGTTACAAATCTATATGAGTTTATAAATTCTTTAAAAAGTTATTGCACAAAGCCTTAGATTACCTTCAATTACCTACTATGCAAATGGATTGACCTCTCGGAAAAAGTTTGCACATGTTAGTTACATTGTAGTATTTACTCCTGGTGACTTGGAAGTCTGGACATTAAATCAAAATATGCCGGACAGTGAAGAGGCTGCCACAGGCAAAAAGGCTGTTTCTTGTTTTTTAAAAGGTAGCTCTGGGTGAGTCATGTGGCCAACCTAGAGCTTACATATATCACTTTCTCCAGTTTTCTGCTTGCTCTTTCTTCATTTTTGTTGGGAATACTTCATGGAGTTTCTTTGCTCCCTCGGCATCACCTCAGTAGCTAGAGTATTATGTTGCGGTCCCTATTTGTTTACTATCTTCTTTATGGCCCCCACTCTTCCAAGTGATCTCATGCTTTAGGTCTGCGCCAGGCCTAGGACGTCAGTGGCGGGCTTGAAGTGGCACAGGCGACAGCAGACGCGAAAGCAAACGCTCCTGCACTGCCACAGAAACTCGTTGTAAAGCAACATTTTTGGTCTTAGATCTATCACTTTCCCTTGTCACTTCAATTAAAATTAAGCTGCCCAACTAGAGCTGGGTGAACATATTGAAAATCTACTGGTAAGGAATAGAAATCCACCGGTTACCTCTGGCGTGTTTGCAAACGCTCTATCGATTGCGAGGTAAGAAGGAAGCGTTGTTTGAATGCGTCACAGCCTTGTAAGTAAGACAAGAGATCTGTATGGACTTTTATCTGTGATAGGAGTGAAGTTTCAGAGTTTTTCAAAGCCAGCATGATAGAGATGCCCTGAGAGCAAGCCTTTACTCAGAGATTACTGACCGACCGGGGATAAAAAATATGGAAATCACCTGATAAACAGTTGCCCAAAAGAATCAAAAAGATACGATCACTCACCTTGTATGCCCGCCCATTCACAGAACCCGGGGTCCAGGTATCTCCAGGGAAGGCAAAGTTTAGGAAAATGTCCTTGACCTCCTCATCAGGCCCGGCGCCGGGGACTTCGTATTTAACCTTTGACCTAAGGTCAGCCACTCTGATGCAGTCACTGAAATAGCTCATGGGATAGTGCAGGAACGGGCAATTTAAAACTTTGCATCTGTGGAGACCAGAACACCAAAACTCAGAGAGTTTTCCAGGAAACTGAGAGGTTCCATATTATCGGTGTTTGTCACTATTTCCTTGAATTCTACAAGCTGAAGAGCAACATGCCGATGAAACTAGTTACGGCCAATCATGAAAGAAACAATATTTTCCATAAAAATGCTTTCGAAGATGCACGAGATTAAAGGGTTTTTTAAAAATATCTTTTCTACAAAGTTACCACAATTTTTGGCAGACAGAGAATAGGCCTACATTACAATTTACGCATGGAAGTCAATGCAAACTGGTTGGCTCTTTATTTCTAAAATTCATTTTCTTTACAAAATCTATTTGAGACTGAGTTTGCTTTATTGCTTCTATGCACACGAAATTTCCTTTTTCTATCTGAATATCCTGTTCTCAAGGAACAAAGTGGAGTTATTTACTTACTTAACAAGATCTAAATGGTTCTTTTTTTCCTTTTTGCTAAAGTAAGTCTTTCCTTTGCCTCGTGTAAGTTGCCCCTACCACTCCAAACCGTCGATCTGATAGCAATACTGTAGATCTTGATATCGCCAAAATTGAATGTTCAGATGCTTGTGCTAACCAGAAGGTGTGCAAGTAAAGGCAATCACAATGACTAGCTAATGCTGCACACAGTTTACCTGTCCTGACTGGAACAGACTTTAGCCAATGACGCTGCTGTACCCCCAGGTCCAGGCGAGCCCGCGTACTCCAGGATCGCCTCAGCGATGTGGAACTGGACATCGATCTCCAGACTCTCTGCCCGGATCCAGTATCGGCCTGGGGTGTTAGTGGCTTGCACCAGAAAATCGTAGCGCTCTCCGGGGTTGATGATGATTGCATCTACAGTGATGGGGATTACATCGTAGCTTGTACCGACGGGGGGAGGGGGGAGGAAGGGCAGAGGTTATAGAGGTTTTCTCTCCTTATTATAGAGTCCTGGATAATAGATGGTTTGCCTCAAAATTTTAGAGCCCTAGATGATAGATTGTGTCCATGACCATGATGCCAATCAACAATCAGTTATGCACATATTGGAGAACTTTGCTACCTTCTTTGCTAATTCGATATTGATGATTTCGTTGATTATCATAAAGCTTCAGGTTGATGCGAAAATAAGATATTTTAAGTTCGCTTAAGGTTCGTCTTCGATTCCCCTTATGAAAACATTAAAATTAATTGAATCTTTGCACTCCTATTTGGACGCGGCTGACTGTAGTAAAGATCTCATGGAAAATATAGCACTAAAACTTGAAGGTCTTTGAACTTATAGGCAGGATCAAATGTTTCAGTAGTTTGTTCAGGAATGTTACATCACTGATTGACAGCTGATGGTGCTATCATGCTAGGGAGTGTTGTAGCTTTAGGGCAGACCTTACCCGTCGCTTGCGATCACTGTCAACGGATGGTCATCTATGGAGACACGGAAAGGGTAAAGACTGCCCGAGCCGATCATGCGGAACCTGGACGTCATAGAATGAAAACAGGTTAGACAGATTGTTGCTGTCAGGAGAATCAGTTTTATATATATGATTACAAAAGAGAACAGGAAAAGAAGGCTGATGCTGCTGTTTACGTTTTTGTTGTTGTTATTTTTGTAATGTTATTGTGTTTTTGGTATACCGATGATGATGATGATGATGATGATGATGATGATGATGATGATGATGATGATGATGATGATGATGATGATGATGATGATGAAATGATAGGGATAATGATGATGCTGATGATTATACTATTGTTGGTGTTGCTGATGATATTGATGGAAAGGATGAGGATAGGGGTGATTTTCACCCTCCCCTTGCAAAGATGACTGGGATAAGATTGCCGTAAATTTATAACTATAAGAAATAATTTTGTTTATTTTAATCACTATTTTGATGATCTCAGGCTTTAAAAAAAAAATCAATGTATCCTGAAAAAACCCACATCGTATCTTTCTGTTCATGGTCGCTATGCAAACTATGGGGAATCCAATGTGATTTTGCTTTGCTTTAGTACTGAAAAAAAATGAGAACGATAAAAAGTTGTTTGGAAAAGCCTTTGTTTTTTTAGCCTCTGGTTTTCAATACAATTTGAAAAATGGCTTGAGCAAGATGAGAATTTGAGAAAAAAAATGAGATGTTAAGTCCTAGAGTCAACAGTCTGTTGAAATACGTGAGTCGCTAACTTACAATCAATAATCAAAACCCGATGGCAATTTCTCTTTTGCCTTTTTTCTGTTTTTAAGCCTACACTGCAAGACAACAGAGCCATTTATACAGATATAACAGCGCCAAATAATATGAAAACATAGAAAGACAGAATGAGAATCACAAAGAAGAGAAAAACGTCGATTCAGTGATGCACCATAAAGTTAAGTACACATAGATTTACACAAACTGATATAAAATAATAAGGAAATGTATGCTGTTAGGTGTGGAGAATATCACAGATAATGTGATTTTTAATACAATTAGGGAAAAACAAAAGAAGATAAGTAGCTAGAAATGTAGAAGGTGAGGATAACGACAGAGGTAAGACCTGTAGGTTTGTCCCTCTGTCACAGTGAAGGTTGTTAGCGGTGCCGGAATGTGCGATCCGTCCGTGCCCGTGTAGAATCTCCCTCTCCCGTTAATTAGACCCGAATGGAACGGGAACATGCTGGCCGGGGAGTGAATTAGAAGGAGATAAACCAAAAATTATTAGATAATGTAATATAATTAGATGGATGAATAGGCATAATACAAATGGCTAGACAGATAGATATCCACACAGATCCATGTATGGATTAGACTAGTGATAATCAGATAGGTTATTTAGTTAGATGTATAAAAAATTGATTGCTTAGCTTCTACCTTCTTTATGATAACATACCGAGTGGCATATATGTATATTATTTGGATGTCAATTCTATCTGTTATCATTCCTTCTCGGTTAAAATCACCTGCACGGCCGCATACACTTGCAGTATATATATATAGGGATATGATATCACTTAAACTTAAAAAAAAATCCGTTCCCATCAATCTCTATGTTTGCACCCTTACACAAGCGTAACTATATTTTTAAGTAATCTTGGAAATCAATCTCACAACTAGACTTCCCACTGGCCACAGAGAAACGCACCTAAAGCTGGTGCCCTCTATAGATTTGCTAGAGGAGACTTTCTGCCTGTTGCGGTAAGTCCCGAATACCATATGCGCCATCAACAGGTCTGCATCGATATCATGATTCCATTCCTGGAGGTTCAAAATTAGCAAAGGTTAGAGGTCAAGTACACCGTGGTTTTATTCTGGAAGAATCAAAAAGTTTAAAGGTTAGACTTAGAGGTCACTTATATACATGTAATGGTTTCATTCTTTGAAGGTCAAAATGTTCAAAGGTCAGCTGGGTGACAGAGCTTTATTTTAATACAGGAAATTGATACAATGCAAACATTACTTAAAAAGAGATGTTACTTTTAATAACCGTCGATTATGCAAAAGTAATTTGTAAAAATGATGGCTCTTAACAAGTACATGTAACCTTAATGGGTTTTTATTTCAATGGTCACGACCCATTCAATGTTTCATTTCAGTTTTGGAAACAAATTATTTTAAAATAATTTGAAAAGTTTAAAATCTATTTGAAGTATCAAACCATGACAGCTTTTTTAGTTGTTGACGTAGGAACAGAAAAATGTAGCAAGTCATTAAGTTCTTCAAGTTTCTATTTTGTCACGGTGTCCAAACAGCTGACTCAGTGATGATGGTTTTCCGCGGATCCGCGGAAATCCTCGGTTTTGGATCGGAGGAGGAATTTCCTCGGTTTCCGCGATTTCGGTGGCTTCCGCGGCTTCAGCTGAATAAACGAGCCATGATCCGCGGAGTTTAAGAAATGAAAATTCAACCACGTGTGGTCGGGACGATAATTTTATCGACTTGCGCTGAGTTTCTTTACTTCCGGTAACTGGGATGACAGACCTGCCTAGTATTACGAAAGTTTCGTTATCAATATGAAAAACCAGTCCCGGTTACGGGAGTACGAAAATTACCGATAAATTACGAAAATCTACGAAGATAGAGAATTTTTTTTAATCTTCGGGCAATTAATATTTTACGACCAATCAACAATCGGTGTTCTCGGGGCCTAAGTTCTAGCCTACGGGCGCGTTGCCGACACGCCTTGATTGGACAGTTTTTAGAGTTTAGGCCTAGACCTATTCAATAGAGCTGGGTCCCGTTTGAGCATACAGGGTCTTGCAAGACGTTCAAGCCCCTCAAGCTAGAGGCTTTCAAACAGGCTTGTGATTGACAAGACGTTACAACACGGTCGTATTTATCCCGCGCGTCTTAGCTAGCCACTCTCAGGGCTAAGCCTAGGCAGGAAGTAGGTCTAGATAATCTAGTCCCACCGACGGGGCAACGATTTGAACCTCACATTCTTCTTTGTTTCTATTAGCCTTCTGTTGGGATATTCGTGAATTTCGACGGAATTTAAATTAGTGGTGTCTATAATCCACCGTTTAGATCCGCCATAGATCTATTATAGTATAGATCCTCTAGATCTAGCTACACCTTTGTCATGAAGACTCTAGGAAAAAACGATAATGGGCGTGCCAAGGAGATTGATGCAAAAGTGAAAAATAGATTTAGGTATGAGTGTTTGGCGACTACTGTGAACTTGAAATCTAAAAAGCTGTCAGAAATTGAAGTGACACTTGGTGATTCTATAGAGAAACTGGATTTGCCTGGCAAAGCGTTGTGTTCGGCGGGAAGGGCAAAATTGCCTTAGTTGATCATGTTCAATCAGCAAAACACATTGCTAGAGTGGAACATAGAAGGACCAATTATACTCTGGGTGGGCAATATTCCAAAAACACCCCGGAAACACCCCTTTTCCCCTTGTTCAAACCCCTAAAAAAACTTTCGGACTCGAACAATCCTGCCTGTTCATCATCACTTCAGACCACTTCAACTTCTTCTGCATCATCCCCCAGTGAGGATCAGTTAAGGTTGATTCCTTTAAGTGACCGTACTGCTGATTTAGAAGCAATGATTTTGAGCATGATGGCAGAAAATAACATCTCTTTTTCTGTATCTCCAAAGCTGGTTGAATTGATTCGTGAGTGTTGTAATGATCCCAAGGCTCTAGCGGGTGTTGCTCTAGATAGATGTGTAGCTGAGGAGAGAAAGAAAGATCTGGACCAGCAGGTGCATGTCTTGACCACCATTACCAAAGCAAAATCCATTAAGCAGGATGCCATCAAGAAAGCCTTCAAAAGACACCAGTCTGCACTGGGGGGGCCTTCGAAGAGAAGGAAATACTAACTGGGGGATCAAGCAACCCCCCACCCTGCTCTTAGACGCCTGTATGCCTGTATGCCTACTCAATGCTATGAACATTGTAAGTAGTGTTTATGTTTACTTTGCTTTCCATCCTCTTTATTGTAAAGCATTATTTAATTCAATGTTTGTGAAAAATCGTTGAAAATGTGCTGGGAAATGGGTTTTTTTAGCCTGCGTCAGGATAAAAATGCTTCAGCTTCAGGGGGACAACGTCCCCCTGACCCCCTATTACTAGGACGAAATTCACCCTGGACCTATAGTCTACGTAAATTTTCCTCCTTTTTCATATTTCCTCACCATCATCACTGGCTAATGTCCTGATAGCATGACGTGCAAAGAAAAATGTGTAAGCGTGGTGAAAAGCATTCAGTATGGATATAAAACGGCGAGCAGTAAGAGCCAAGGGCAGAAGTGTCCATAGCTCATGAAAAACTTTACCACCTCCGCATGGCGTTTCGTTCTCACGAATATCACATCTGCAGCCGATCATAGTTTTCATAACATTGAGAAATCTAATCGATCGAGCATTTTTTTCCCCAAGGCGTAGGAAAAAAGAAAAAAAAAATGTATATATCAACTTTAGTACGTCCATTTCTATGTCCAGCAACCTTGACCTACTTCTGGCACTGTGTCGGGGAAAAATGCTGGGTTAACTGGCCGTGTTCGAAGCACTAACTCCCCCATTTCAATACAACACATTTGTTAATATTCCCTTTTTTATCTGTCTACGTCCACTTGGACAGTACCTATTGATTTGCGAGTTGACTTACATGAGTTCTAATTTGGAGGGATTGATTCAGTTTACTATTGTTGTGATCTCAGGCTTATCGAGCACCTCCATCCCAGACCCTGCTGGCGCTATATATTTCAGGATGAACTTGTTAACCTGCGGACCAGCAATGATCTGAGTCAAACTACGCTCAGTTGTGTTTGCGATTGTAAGGAAAACTTAACATAATACAATAACCCTAAAAAAAAATTGAGAGCCTGAAATGTTACCTGTAGCATTAGCACGTGTTCTGGCAGGGGTGTATCCTCTTTACTATGGATGATGAAAGCGCCGACGACGCCCATGGAGAGCTGAGAGCCGATGTGCGAGTGATACCAGAACGTGCCGCGAGGATACGCTCTGAACTTGTAAGTGAAGGTTTGCATGGGCTCTATTGGACACTAAAGACGGTAACGGGAGATGGCATCGACAGCTACTTCAGCATCATTATCAGTTCTGATTGATTTTTTTTAAGCATAAATTATAAAATAACCCTGACTGTCACACAAGTACTCTAAGTTCTAACATGCACCGCCCACAAGAGACATCCATTGCATTACCAGGATACACGCTACATACATAAAAGTGTGTTGCCCGAAAGTGACATTCACAGCCTAAGGCAAACAGGTCATAGTACCCTTCATGCTTATACAACATTGGTATGCACACTACCTATATATATATAATTCTCTGTCAAAGAAACAAATGTTGCTAGTATCTACTGTGAGCTTTGCTACGCTAAACATTGAAATAAAGAAACTGCGAGATAGACACTGTAACGGGGATATGAAATAAATTGTTCTATCAGTTCAATATGACGTCGAAAGTATGGCATCAAACCTGCAGTAATTAGAAAAAAATATGAGAACTTTACGGTTGGAAGTTGCAAACTTTATAACATGAATTAAAAAAATTATGTAGGATATCTGAATGTACTTATGATTTTGTTGAAAGATCCTATAAGTATAATAGAAGAGCTGAATATTTTTAAAAAAATTTTTGACTTTTATAGTTACTTACAAATATAAAGTTATAAAACATTGAAAGCAAAAACGCTTGATTGTAGCGATAATCTGAGAAATAGCAACAAAAAGGTATGAGTGTGTCAAGAAAAATGATATGGGGCAGGGTTTAAACAGAAAAAAAAAACTTCTTTGGACAGTCCTCTAAATCCTTCACTGAAATCCAAATTCTCAGCAAAATATTACAGACGCAAGCAAAAAATTGAAAAGATGAACAAAAAACCTGTGTAACAAAAGCGACTCCATCCATCCAGGGTGTTCCTTTTTGATGCAGACCATGCCAGTGGATTGTGGCCGCCACACTGGACATCAGGTTGGTCACGTGCACAACAACTCGCTGGTTCTCCCACACCTGAAACCCCGCCAGTGAGAAACAATAATCAGCTGCAGTCTGCGGCAATCGGTTGCTGTGAGTGTGAACTGAGTGTTGTTCTAGATTTAGATCTAGACTCGGAACGGCTTATGTCGTGATTTGATCTTGTTTGATTGAAATATTTATCAGATTTGAGTAGGCCCAGATTAGATCTATTTTACTTTAGAGTACATGTACTGTTTTGGTTTTAGCTTTTACGCTTTTAGATCTAGGGATTTCTAGCTATAAGGTTCTCGAAGGAGTGAGAACATTGTTTCCAGGAAGTTGTTAGAACATAATTATCTATAATGGGTGTGTCATGTTTATGTGTAAAGTTTGATTGGTCAATATTTTTTGCTACCCTTGATGACATAGTTTAATTAATAAATCCACCATGTTCTAGAAATAGATGTTTGTGTTTATGTGGAATAACTAGTATTTTCTAGAATCTGTGGAGGGTGGGTATATAAGAATGGTTGTGACATTGTTGGAGAGACCACTGAGAGATAAACCGCTGATGTTAGAGGACGTATAGATCTAATTAATTGTAGAAATTAAATTGCTGTTCTGAAACTGTTCTTTATTCAAATTAATAAAATTTTCGTTCATTTTTCGGTAAGACTTGGAGTGATTGATGTTCTTTACTTCTTCAAAAGAACTCATTGTCACAGGCAGTGCTGAACTAGATCTATAACTGAACATTACTAAGTCATTCGTGACACAGACAAGCGTATGTTACTGGAATAAACATTGGTACATTTTTGTAGTATTTTGACCGTTTTCTTTCCTCTGGCAAACGTTTATAGAGTAGACCAGGTCTGTCTAATCATAAGAATTTCTGGAACTGTTGTTTCTCTCTTTTCCTCAGGTATCAGCTCTAAACGCAAAAATGCGAGAATAGTGTATTGTTTCCGATACATTTTATCTCTGCTGAGAACTTCTCACTGTGCTTGTAATTCACAGTATCCGTTTTGTCAAATGGTGAAGAGAGAGCATTCTCTTTTGTAAGCCTCTTCTATTCTTTCAGGAAGGTTGGCGGGATCCTTAAAAAGGAGAACAAACAGTGCAGATATCTGATTTTTTTACACTAACTCTATGTTTAAAAATGATGTTTAAACTTTAAGCTCAAACAATACCATTGATATCGTAGTATTTGCCTTACTGTTCGTGGAATTTCAAAACGTTCTCTTGAAAGCCACATCTATGCTAAATCTAGTTTGTTCTCATTCTCAACACTTATTTTGTCAGCGCTGAGGTCTCATATTATTCATCCGTGTCATCTCGTGATTTCGAACATGTTGATTTACATGGCTTGTGTGAGTCATAGCAACGCCAAGAACTCTCACTCTAAGGAGGTAGACAGCTCAGTGTATAAACATGAATATCATTAAATAGATAGATAGATAG
>BLXT01001882.1:1839199-1840834 GCA_019648995.1 Plakobranchus ocellatus
ATATTACTATTAACATCTTCAGGAGAAAAGCAACTCTTGAGTAATGAGCTTGATGGAGGCTAAAGTGTTTAAAGCACGAAACGAATGCTCTCATCAGGATTCAAACTCCTCTACTATTGTGTGTATTATATTTAAATAATACCATTTTTAAAAGCAAACTCAAACTGCAGATCCTTTCTCGACTCTCCAGATATGTTTTAACAGGCCTGCACCGTTAGACCCCATTCCTCCTTTTCGTTTTACACTCAATTGAAATCTAAGAAAAGCAATTCCGTGATATGAAAATTGACATTAAAGAAGGAAACGCTAAAGGTAAGATTACATTGAACAAATATGACATCACATTTATGTAACCTCTTCATTATATATGATATTTCTATCTAACATACTGCCAGGTATTCAAAATTCTGTTCGCTAGTCCTTCATCTCTCCGTGTGCGTGCGTGGCTGGATTCACCCAGCATAGGTTTTAACTCTGAGAGTTGCCGATAAAAGATTAAAGTAATGTGGGTACCACGCTTAATCCAAGCATCGGGGAACCAGGAGTAGGGTCCTGATTGTTCTTGGCATATGGCATTAAGAGGTAGTTTGCCATTGCTTTCCTCGCCGCCTTTACTTTAGCCGGGTCTTCAGAGACTTAGTTACCCATTTTGTGCTGATTGGACACAGGGGAGCAATGAAAAATTGACTTGGTCCGGACTGGGATTTAAACCTCGGACCTCTTACTTGGTAGCCAACCGCTCTACCAGATGAGCCATCGCTTTCCCAGATAAAAGATTACAGTCCCTTGAATTTGTGACATATCATGACAACATTTTTTTTTCTGTACGGAATACGTATTTGTATGTATATGTTCATGTATTCATCACGAATCTATATCTAGAAAACACGTTCCCTTGCATTGTTAAATCCCGTATCAAAATTAATATTAGTTTGAACATAGGTTATTTTCGAAAATGGCTATTTTGTTTTTCAGCACACTATTGATTTTCTATTCTTCAACACTTTTTTTTTCCATGTGCATCTACTTACGTGCACTTCAGTGTGACCAAAGACATTCATGAACAAGATGTGCACTATTTGCAATGTATTAATCCCGCGTGCTAGCTGTGCTACGTTTATAGCCGCAACAACAGTACTGTTTTTATTGCGCGCGCGACCACCGCTTGTATTCTTGATCTGTTTATGCTAAAGATCTGCATACCTAACAATGTATTGCCTGACATAAGTCAGGAGATATATTGATCAGAAGCATGGCTGTAGGCCAAGTTCATAACGCATTTCCTTTTTTTTTAGCTCATTCTTAGTGACAAGTCTCACATAAACTTTAAAGCTTAGTTCGTTGATTGAAACATGCATATGTTCCACACTTCACTCGAAACTAGTAAAACGCATGATAATAGTGATGATGATGATTATGATGATGATAATGATGGTGATGGTGATTATGATGATGATGATAGAATTAATGATGTATATATGTGTATATGTATGTATATCATGATGATATGATAATTGTAATAATGATGATTAAGATGATGATGGTGGTGATAGTAGTGATAATGGTGATAATGATGATGATGATGATGATGATGATGATGATGATGATGATGATGATGATGATGATGATGATGAT
>BLXT01001882.1:1896622-1914394 GCA_019648995.1 Plakobranchus ocellatus
GAAAAAAAAGCTTCAAATTCTTTTTGTTTCTAAGGTCTTAGGACTTGTTCCTCACTAGGCCTGGTCTCTAGACATACACACCACTTTGCAACTATGTATTGGCTGAAACATTAAAAAAAGGCCAAACGACATAGCATAGTTGATAATTTGTATATATATTCACATAATTATATTGTTATAAAGACAAGAAGCACCAAAAACAGTTAGGATTAATGATTTTGACAAATACACTTACACCCACTCATCATCAAGCAAATCATTGTGTCACAAGTGTTAATTTTAGTCTGGTGCCCAATAACCCACTGATAACAGCAAGTCAACATTCATGTGTGTGATAGTCTAACGGTGTTGTTAACCCACTGATAATAACAAGTCAACATTCATGTGTTTTAGTCTAACAGTGTTGTTATTTCACTGATAACACCAAGTCAACATTCATGTGTGTGTTAGTCTAACAGTGTTGTTAACCCACTGATAACAGCAAGTAAACATTCATGTGTGTAATAGTCCAACAATGCTGGTATTTCACTGATAACAGCAAGTCAACATTTATGTGTATGTGTTAGTCTAACAGAGCTGTTGACCCAGTGCTAACAGCAATTCAACATTCATGCGTGTAATTAGTCTAACAGTGTTAACTCACTGATAACAGCAAGTCAACATTCATGCGTTTAATTAGTCTAATAGTGTTGTTAATTCACCCATAACAGCACGACAACATTCATGTGTGTATAACTCTACCAGTGCTGTTAATCCACTGATAACAGCAAGTCAACATTCATGTGTGTGTAATAGTCTAACAATGTTGTTAACCCAGTGCTAACAGCAAGTCAACATTCATGCGTCTAATTAGTCTAACAGTAACAGTGTTGTTATACATCAGGTGTTCAATGCTGAGGTGATTATACAGTGAGAGGTCATTGGCTCAGTGACAAGGTCAGTTCAGAAACAGATACAAAACCTTCCAGTTATGTTAATGTCATAGATTGCTGTTGCCAGTGAGAAAAAAATAAACACCCTAAAAATTTAACAAAAGCAACAAAAAAGTTACCTACAGGTATTAGCAAATCTATAAGCAATATCAAAATATTGGGTATTAATTATCAATAAAATGAAGTAACAGAATCTATACAGAACTGTCTATAAATATATGTGTACACATGTCACACACAGCTTGTATAATTTGACTCTGTGATTTCTTTAACTAATTACTGGCTTGCTGTATAATTTTGTTCCAATTTGCAAGAAATTTGGTTTGACCTTGAACATGCACAACAAATGCAGCAAAAATGAAAAGAAGTGTGACAGAACATGAAAACAGTGATGGTGGGGCAGAGGATGGAGGAGTAATGGCAAACATTGATGGCATTTGTCCAAGTACCACTGGCTGCCTATGCGGACCATCTCTGGCCAAACTACACACAAAAACTACACAGCAACTACAAGATAACTACACAGATCTGCAATTAACCTATGCTTGAAATACACATTCATACTGTAGAGAGAAGCTAGGTTAACTGTGAATGTTTAACCCATAATATAATACATGTAACTCATGTATCCCAACAATTTATAAAGCTCTCCTGACAATAATGATACGACACTTTATAAAAGGTATGTAAATATGCTTAAATGAAGTGTGTATAAAGATACATGCAATTTAAAATAAAAAAAATTTAGAGTAAAAATATTGAGCTAAGCTAACACGGCAATGACAAGGAAAAAAAGTGCAGCAATTTTCATGTGAAAGCGTAAAAGAAATAAAAAATAACTAAACGCCATTACTTTCATACTTTTGTGTTCAGTGCATAGACAGCAATACCTAAAAAGCATGCATTCACACATACACCTTGAGCCTAGCAGTTGCAAGCCTTAACCAAACAAAAATGATGTGTAAAATAGAGAGAAAGAGAAGAAAAAAAAAAGGAAAAAACATATCTACAGGTTTAACGCAGCCTTCCGATCACCACAGATTTTGTAGAGTGTCAAACATTGCATGAATCTCCCAAAGAAAAAGTGAAAATTTATATGGAAATAAATATGACTCTGACAATGGCAGCAATACTGGATAGGCTTGTCCCTGCTGCTGCTAAACTGCTCATTCTGTGTTATCTCTCCACATCTCTCTCAACATCAAATTAAAACAAATTAAGCGGGTGACTATTGCCACGGCTTGACCAGCAAACAATTGATATTAACAAAACAAAAACAAAAAAAAAAACATTCTAAACTGTGGGACAATAGACAAAAACATTTAAAAAAACAACAAGCAAAAAAAATTTAAAAAGCAATGGCAAGAAGTTGTAAAAAATTTATGCATTAAAAAAGGCATAAAAATGTATCAAAAGGGGTAACCATCACAGATGGTTGGGCTACAAACAAGAATAAAATAAATGGATGAATCAAAATAGACTTATGCAAAAAAGGCAAAAATGTTACAAGAAAATGGTTTCTCTCTGTGCACACCCAGATGTAAAAGCAAAGAATAAATGAGCAAATATTCACAATCATATGAATTGATGAACATAAGGCTACAGAACAAAGCTCAAAAAAGAAACTTGCCCCAGCATTACAGTCACAAAGAAACTTGTCCAAGCATTACAGTCACAAAGAAACTTGCCCAAGCATTACAGTCACAAAGAAACTTGTCCAAGCATGAAGTCACAAAGAGACTTGTCCAAGCATTACAGTCACAAAGAAACTTGCCCAAGCATTACAGTCACAGAGAAACTTGTCCAAGCATTACAGTCACAAAGAAACTTGTCCAAGCATTACAGTCACAAAGAAACTTGTCCAAGCATTACAGTCACAAAGAAACTTGCCCAAGCATTACAGTCACAGAGAAACTTGTCCAAGCGCTGAAGTCACAAAGAAACTTGTCCAAGCATTACAGTCACAAAGAAACTTCTCCAAGCATTACAGTCACAGAGAAACTTGTCCAAGCATGAAGTCACAGAGAAACTTGTCCAAGCATTACAGTCACAAAGAAACTTCTCCAAGCATTACAGTCACAAAGAAACTTCTCCAAGCATTACAGTCACAGAGAAACTTGTCCAAGCATGAAGTCACAAAGAAACTTGTCCAAGCATTACAGTCACAAAGAAACTTCTCTAAGCATTACAGTCACAAAGAAACTTCTCCAAGCATTACAGTCACAAAGAAACTTGCCCAAGCCTTACAGTCACAAAGAAACTTGTCCAAGCATGAAGTCAAAAAGAAACTTGTCCAAGCATGAAGTCACAAAGAAACTTGTCCAAGCATGAAGTCACAAAGAAACTTGCCCAAGCATGAAGTCACAAAGAAACTTGCCCAAGCATTACAGTCACAGAGAAACTTGTCCAAGCATTACAGTCACAAACAAACTTCTCCAAGCATTACAGTCACAGAGAAACTTGTCCAAGCATGAAGTCACAGAGAAACTTCTCCAAGCATGAAGTCACAAAGAAACTTCTCCAAGCATTACAGTCACAGAGAAACTTGTTCAAGCATTACAGTCACAAAGAAACTTCTCCAAGCATGATGTCACAAAGAAACTTGCCCAAGCGTTAAAGTCACAAAGAAACTTGTCCAAGCATCAGTCACAAAGAAACATCAAAGCATTACAGTCACAAAGAAACTTGTCCAATCGTTACAGTCACAAAGAAACTTGTCCAATCGTTACAGTCACAAAGAAGCTTGTCCAAGCATTACAGTCACACAGAAACTTGTCAAAGTATTACAGTCACAAAGAAAGTTGTCCAAGCATCAGTCACAATGAAATTTGTCCAAGCATTGCAGTCAAGAATTCCCTAAAAAAAATTTTCCCAACAACTTGCAAATAATTCAAGAAGAAACGTGTCCCAGCATTACAGTCACAATGAAATGTCAGAAAAAGACCAGCCAAACTCTAAAAAGGAACTACTTGTACACTCTCATTGTTACAGCATTACATCCAATAAGGGATCAGACATGCCTAAAATGGAAAATAATTTTGGGGTACATAAAATGCAAAATGTAAAACATGAAATAAAAGTGCAGAAAATGCTTAAACAAGGCAGGAACTGATATGTTGACCAACTGTGAGCACTTAATGAAACTAAATCTCTATGTTAAGAAATGTGATTAAATAGAAAAGGGAAGATTATGGAGAAAATGCTTAGGAAAAATGCAGCTTCAGTCTAGATGGCCTCAAAGTATTAGGCTGACACTGCGCCTCACTACATCTAACTTATACAGTATTTCGTGTACACAAATCAATCTATTTACCTGAATGTCAATTCTAAATCAACAGGTTAAGAATCAGCCCTTAATCAATCCATTTCATTTTAAAGTTAAATCCAGTAGCAACAATTTCATTTATTTTTGGGTCCCTGATTTCAATGCCTAATAAAATTTTGATTGACTAGTTTTTTCTCATTGAGATACTTGTTAGTTTAGAAATCCCATAGAGCAGCCGCTTGGAGTAATATGACAGAAACGATCAACCATAAATGTGTCATCGTTCAAAGATAGACATGAATTTTGTTTAAATATTCCAATTAAGTGTCACGAATATCAACTCATTTTCTGGGATTGCTGCTTTACATTTTGAAGAAAGGAGTGTAAAAATACGCCTAGCTTTTTTATGACTGAATTCATCACTAAAGAATTAACAGTGGCTGAGTCTTCCCAGAAAATCTTATTTATAACAACAAAAACATTAAAGTAAGTCTTTTCAATCTGAGAGTGTGACAAGAAAAACATAATTTGTTAAGTATGTGATCAAGATTAAAAAAAAAAATAGGTGGCACATCCGCATGTCAAATTTTGACATTGAAAAAAAAAAAGGTACAAGCAGCAGATGCATTGGCCATTTTACATTCATTGCAATTCCATTAAACATAAATGGCCAAAGTTTCTCCTTGAGTAAATCTCTGCTGTTGCGCTGATGAGTTACTCTTGCACACCCATTCAGAGGTTAAAGGTTACAGTCAGGTTACAGTCAGCTAAGTTGGATTGTGACTGTGATAGAAAAAAATCATGACACATGGTTTTGGCACACTAGATCTTTCACAATGCAGGAATTGGAGTTAAACACACAAAACAGAACCCGCCTTCCTCCCAATGTCTTATTCTTTACAATGAATGCTATCAACAATCCTAAACAATCGCACAGCACTGGCTGTTCACAAAAAAAAAAAAAAAAAGTCATTTTATGCATTGCTTGCATTGACCAATGAACAAATAGAGATTTAGGCTCTGTATATGTGCAAACAAAATGAAAACTTCAAACAAACAAAAACAGTGTAGAAACTGCTTTTCCTAATGAGCAGACAAATGTGAACAGTATAAACACTGAAGCAGGCAGACTGCCAAATACCCAGACCTCCAGATCTGTTGTTATGAGATGGTACACAACTATCCATCATCAAAATTCAGCACTTTTCATACCCTCACTACACGCATGGCAAATTCTCCAATACCAGAGACATTGATAATCTTACGCTACTATTGTCATTTTACAGTGAATGATAATTCATATTTGTTTTATATATTCAGATTTTGTTGAATAAAGAAAAAAATAAACAGCAATTTGACATTATAATGCATTCACACAGAATGATCCCAAGTGAAATGGCTTTATACATAATATGTGGATGTTAAAAGATTGCTCACTCAATAAATAAAATATCAATTTTTGTTTCTCTATTTGCTTTCACAAAATCTTTCAGCATTCACAAATTAACAATAAAAAAAAAACACCCTGCTGCTATGGAAACATCAAGAACAGGAACAATGATCTAGATCATAATCTAATGTGTGTCGACCCTTGGGCACATCATGGTAGTGAGCTCTGCACAGCATACACTCTTCCTCTCACAACTCACACGCAGACATTTCTCTAAAGGGCTACACATGGCTCTTGCATCACTGGAGATGAACAGAGTTACAGTTTCCAAAATGTCATCAGTTCTCGTTCTTCACCAGGTCAATCTCTGCATTCCGCCGAATTTCTTCAAATGAGAAATCTTTAAGTAGCTTGCCGTTCTCAAACACAACCTTCATCTCATCCTGGAGACAAAACACAGATAAAATCCAGTTGAAAAGAATGAAATGGTTTAAGAGGAGGAGGGGGGGCGGGGATCTCTATACAATATGAAATATAAAAAAAAATGACAACAAAAACCTGGTCAACTGGAAGTGTGAAAAAAACATGAACTGTGAACTTCAGCAGTTTCAAAAAAATTAAATAAAAAACTGACACAAAGCACAAGTGAAATTTAGGTGACATGCGATGAAACTGGACAGCAAAAGCAAAAAACACAGATCTTTCATGAGTGCACACCGAGAAAAATGAGAAAAAAAGAAAAAAAATTAGAATGACTGACTTAGCGTTTTATGCACATGTGTGAATGACAGAAAAGTTGTACAATGGCAATTTCACCAGACATGATTGAGAGCCGACCATTCATCAGTCGGCACAAACAGGTTCAAACTCAGACATATCAGGTTATCAGACACAGTTGGTTGCTTCCAGACCACAACATGTTCAAGGAAAAGAAAGCATGGAGGGTTTGCAGACAATGCATTGATATGCACACCAAAGGAGGTTAGAGAGAACACAAAAAAGATACAGGGTGAAAACAGAGGCTTCTGCAAATCATAAAAACAGAAAACAATTATTGCCAGAGCAGCAACAAAGGAATGTATCCCTTTAGGTAGCCACTTAATCGACTGAGAAAATCTTTCAGAATGTTGACACGACAGGTACAAAGAAGACACTGAGCAATCCAGGCTGCATACCACTTTGTACCAAAGAAATAATATGACAAATAGAATTTCACACACTGAAAGCCTGGAGATGAATTGGTAGTCGGTGATTTATCAAGTATTTCAAGGATTCACACATCACATTCCTGCATCAAACAAAGAGATTGAGCACAAAGCTCAGACCAGACTGTTCCACTCTCACCTTTGCTGGATCTCCTCTGCCCTCCTGCACTGTGACAAAATTTCTGTCTTGCTTCTCCAGGGTAAGGCGGCCTTTCTTGCTGGTTTTGCCCCTGTCTGTGACTGGGTCCTTGAACACATTTATCTGTGCAGGTTTCAACAAACAAGGAGAAACAATGAAGGCCGGCAGAAAATGCTGAATAAAGACAAGCAATGTTTCTGTACAAAAGCCACCCCACAGAAAAATGACTTTTAAAACTTTTGATTCATTATTTCTCAGCTCAAGTTCAAAAACCTACCTCATTTCTATTCCTTAAAAGCTCAAAACCTTGATAGTGGCACATCCTCTCACATGTGAATTTTCTAACATGTTTACTCTATTAAAAAATATAAAATAAGTGTTTACCAGAGAAGAAAAAGAGAAAACTTATGAATCAATAAAAAAAAGCATGATCCATTCTCAAACCTGTGGTATATGTAAATAACCAAGTTAAAATTATGGGGCAGACAAAGTGCAGACCAGACATATTTTAGAGAGTTATGGAAATCAGACAAGTGTAATACTGCCTTTCATTGATTTGCTGCTAATTACCCACACAGCCACACACTCTTTTTAATTACCTACACACATTCATCTCTCCCACACACACACACACACACAAAATGATTATAAATGTTGAAAAATTTCACAAGCACCACCCTCTGACCTCTTTCCCATTAATGACTGCATAGCTGCACTTGAAGGCACACTTCTGCGTGTCCCTGTCCATGCGCTGCAGCAAAGCTCCACCGCTGCCAAAGGCCAAGAGGTCTGAGCTCCAGCCATGCATCTTCATGTTCTCCAGGATTCCAGCCAGACTCTCATAGCTGATGCCGTCACCCTGGATCACTCTCACGTACGGCGGCAGCATCTTGTAACCTTTGGAGTTGAGGGTTGTGCCAAACTTTTCTCCCAAGATCTCCAGTACCTGAGGTAACATCAAGGGCAGAGCAGAGAGTGAGCAGGGTCTTAAATGGGAGAAAGAGAGACTACCAAATGGTTTCAGAGAGCAAAAGCAATGAATATACTTTTATCTATTTAACTGAGTTACAATAACGCTAGAGGCTTGATGAATGAGTTCATAAAATTTAAATTGAACATATTAAAAAAAATGTAAGTCTCTGTTCTTAAATTATGAACTTAAATCTACCTCATGAAAAAAAAAATTGTGACTGCTAAAGTTAACTGAAATTGGCTTCATTACACACAAGTCGAAATTAGTCCAATTGGTTGCAATGCTGGCCTCTTTTTTTTTTTTTTTTTTGATTTTGTGAAAGTCCAAAATCTCTCTACATCTGTGTCTCTTCTTTTCTCTCATTTGACTATAGCAATGCTTTAATAAGCATGACAAGTAACTTTTCAACACAACGATGCTACTATAAGCAAATTTTGCCAACAGAAAATCATCAATTACCCAGTTTGTGAAGATTAAGGCCCAAAGAAGACTGGAGGCAACAACATATCTTATTGGCTACCAGGATTTTTTGACACATTCAAGTATTTGGTCAAACAACACTACAGAGATATCCTTTATGTATTACAGCTTTATGGACGACATCACTAGCTGTACTTGTTGACTTAGAAGTTGTAAAAAAAAGGAAGGGGAAAGGGGGAGGGTTATTAATTATGTGATCGTGTGCATGTTGTGTCAATGTGTGTGATCTGTTGACTTTAGCAGCCAGTCTAAAAAAAGGCCAGACTAGCGCCATTTGTTGTTAGGTTATTGGGTTAAGGTAGATTAACTGCAGAACTCACAATTTCAGAATCAGTCACCACAGACTGTGTTGAAGCCAACTGACATTTCATCTTCAACTTTCAGAATTAACACAAAGGCCATGCTCACCTTGACAACGATTTCTGCAGGCTCCCCAGAGTCTGGCCTGATGACCAAGGTGCCATTGTCTCCTCTAGATACGACCTCTTCCTTCAGCTCCTCTCCCCACACCTCGCCGCAGGCATGCCAGATGTTGTAGCTGTCACTGACGCAAGCCACCAGGCCTGTGGGGAACTTTTGTAGCATGTTGCGGAACGCTTCCTTCTCCCCATGCTCTCCCCAGGTTGTGATGGTGCTGTGAGGGACAAGACAAGACAAGACACAGTTCTTTATCACTGAAGTATCAACACAAAACTTCTTTTGATGTTGCTGTTGTTGTTTTCTGTGCCTTTTCAATTCCCAGTCTGATCTCATGTGGTTAATACTGCTATGATACTCACTATCACAAGCAGAGGATTATGAATTCTGTTCTTTTTTCCATGTAGGGTTGCATCCATATTAAAAAATGACATGTAATTGATTATTTCCTTTTTTCCTATTATTAAAGGTTTTGCAAACTTATCCAAACATAACATATGATCATTTCCTTTTTCCTATTATTACAGGTCATGACAACAAAACCAGACCCTGACTATTTATACAGTAGGATATCAGCGCAGCCATTAATTTTGATGCATCAAAAGCAAAGGAAAGAAGGACCACCATTGAATTTATAGAAGGAAGAAAAAAAGTACCCAGCCTTGTCTAGAGTACACCTCATACTAATTAATATCTGCCATGGCAAAATGAAAAGCAGTATTGTCTATAGACTTATCTCTGACAATATTGTTCTTTTATTTGCTACAGCAGATATCTTGAGACGAGTTGTAATGGGCCAGATGTGTAATATAACACTCGGAGAGACAAGAATTTTTAAGATTGCCTTTTTCCCGCCCCTTTTTTTTTAGAAAACAAAAGATTTAAATGGCCTCAACTCAGAATTCCTAAGTATATCTCTATTAAGTTTTCACTATCACAAAGGTTGATAATTTCAGTTTCTGATTGTAGCAATGATTGAATATGTTTGAAATGCCACCTCCAACTTAATTGGACTGGTCTCAAAATAAACATAGGAATCATTATTAAAGGAATCTAGACAAGAAATACGATCACATTCACAAAATAATTCTTGATTGGGTGTATCCACCAAATGAACACACAATTGTACATTGATAATTTGACATCAAAAGAACCAGGCCAATTAACAGAATGTTGAATCGTGAGAAAAATAAGCTATGGAGCGAAAAAAAAAATGAGAGGGGGTGGTCTTTTGCCTTAGTATGAATTATTAAATATATCAAAATCATCCCCTTTGAAGCCAGCTGTGCACACATACACACACACACATGCACATGAGTGGTACCTAGCCGGAAAAGCCTGCCACTGCCATCCACGGATATTGCAGTGTTAAATCTAGGCCAGTGACCGTAGGTCTAGGCCCAGACTAGTGCCACACCTTTTTTTCTCTCCTGCCCATCCCCCACCTTCCATTCTAAATCTCATCACACCTGCAGTGACTCAATCACAATGAATAGTCTGTTATCAAGCACATTAATTTTGCTTCGAGAGGCGGCCAGACAAAAGTATTTTGGTTTAGTTTGATTTGAAAACAAGACAAGAACTGTCAAATAAAGAGAAATGAGTTGAGCAGTATGTCGATTTGTGCAAAGTTTTGTTTGTAAGGATTAAGAGGGGAATTACTTGGGAGTTTTAAGGGGCTCAAGTGAAGAGAAATGTCCAATTTTGAGATGTAGAATTATGTGGAGTGCACTGTATATAATTTGTTTCTTTTCAATTTGAAAGACACGCTTAGTTCTATTGCTTTGACAGAAAACATAATTCTTTAAATTCTAAATACAGTCAAATAATAATTAAAAAAAAAAAAAAATGACTTTAAATCTAAAGAGATCAGGAAATCTGATAGATACATGTTAACTGTTTCATCAACCTTAAAATCAATGTTTAAAAAAAAATTAAAGATATTCCTGCAAAGCAAAAGAAGAACAAAAAAATATGTTTGACCAGTAATGAACAATTTGTGTAAATAGCAAAGTATCAAGATTTGACAAGTGATCCTAACCTGTGCTCTGCAGCTGGTATAGAAAATCCTGCAATGTGACAACCATAGTATTTCCTGGCAGTAGTCAGCGCCGAGATTGTGTCGGTTCCTACAAAGTTGACCAGGTGTGCTGTCCCTCCGATACCTGCGCTCTGGTGGGAAATAATATATATATACACATATATGATAAATATCATATATCACAGTATTTTTTTTTGTGATTAATTTTTTTAAAATGCTTGGAATATTTAACAGTAGTTTCATCTGAAGCAATTCACTTGATTGTTCAACATGCACATGAATAATTCTTAAAGCAAAATTTGCAATGTCTACAAGAAAAGAACTTTTTCTAAAAGAAAAATAGTCTATGGTGGTAAAGAAGAAAAAAAAATAAATTATCTACAAAAATATATATCACATTTGAAGCTTTCAGAAAGTTTGGTGCAGCTCGAGAAAATCAGGTTCCTGACACAGTATAAAGTTTCTGGCATGATGAATGATGAAGTTCACTTGCTTCAAGAGTAAAACAAACACATAATGAGTCTAACTTTGAAGTTTTGTCACAGGTTTGTATCAAGTTGTATGTTCTTGCAGCGTGAAATAATTTCCACCCTTGCAAGTTTCACTAAAACATTAAAATGGTGTTAGCATGAAAAAGGTATAAAGTATTGCATCAGATATTTCAGTATTTCTACGCCAACATATGTACTAAGATGAAGAAGTAAATTTTAAAAAAACTTCTAGTAAGACACAGACAGATACTGATGATGACTGATACCACAACCAGACTATACTTGTGCTGATAAACTTGTCAATTGACTTGGTTTTTTGTGCATATGTAGATAGTCGACAAAGAGAGGATTTCACGCTTTTAGGCCCTCTCTCAGGCTAGGATTAGAGTGGTGGGATGTGAGCCTACGACAGAAGATCCCTTGAGATCAGAAGATGGGCTTATTATCCACCATCAACATCAACACCCCATATTTTTGCAAAGCTGCCAATTTGAAGGACTTAGCTTCAGTAATCTGAACCCTCAACTGGTAATTTACCAGGCATTTCAGTCGCATGCGACTACCTGGCTGTCTTTACAAATAAAAAATGGCCCTGAGTCTGATTTTTAAACCAACAGGTATAATAGTTGGATACCCAGAAAGTTTAACAGAGAAATGGGCCAAATAAAAAAAAAAAAAAAAAAAAATATTAAAGGCCAAATTTCATTATTTTCTATCTCATTTCAATACTTCAGTGATTTGGTCCCCAATGCAGAAGTGCATTATTGATTTCAGTAGTGGCTGGCAGATCTGCAGCTCCCTGAAATGGAAGGAGCTAGGAAAGGGGAATGACGCTTTTTGTCGATGCACAGCACTACCCACGACTGTACCTCCACACTTGAGCATCCCCTGAAGCCAAAGTCGTGCAGCTTGAAGGGCAGACCTGCTAGACTGTCTGCCGTCTCATGTAGGTATTTGGCGATGATTTCCTTCTGGTAGCGTGAGTTGGTGGCAACTGTCATGGGATACCAGGCCTGGACTAGCACCGTCTGAAACATATTGAACACACGCATGTGTTGGTAAAGGTAAAGTACAAAAAAACTCACTACATCTACTAGCAGAGACAGCATAACTTGTTTCTGTGACTAATATATTCTCTTGTTACAATGAAAAATATGATTCAGAATAGGTAATTGCTTAGAAGCGGATCATATTTAATTGAAAAACAGTAGAAAAACAGACAGGTACAATTTTCTGTTTTGTATGAGGAATAAAGAGAACGAGTGGATAGGTGAGAGTGAAAGAGAATGATTATATAGAGAGATACTGAGAGAGAGAGAGACATACACAATTGCTATATACAGCACTTTAAACATATGAACAATTTAGATTGAGAGCAAAACACAAGCATATGGGCTTATGCTTTTTATAAGAAATGTATAAATGCAAAAAAATTAATGTTTTTTCCCTCTGAACCTACCTCAAAATAATTTGTGAGCCAGAAACATTTGGGGTCTGTATTCTCTACTGTGAACAGGACATTTTTGGTAGGCAGGACAGTCCCCTCAGGCACTGCCTTGATGCGCAAAGGCAGGTAACCATTGTGATGCTTTGGTGAGGACACAAAGGTGAAGTATTTCAATTAAATTTATCCTGTCTATAAAAGTCCAAATGCTATGGATGAGTTAAAAAAAAAAGTTTGTAACTATACCTTTGGCTGATCTTACTAGAGGTGCTATGTTTGTGAACAATATTAGTGTGAATGACATCACTAGACACTCATTTTTGACACTGTTCAGTTGTGATGCCATCACTGTTTTTTTTTCAAGAAATAAAATTATGTTGAAGGACAACTCAGAAAAAAAAAATTAAAAATTTATCTTTACGTCTTTTATATTTTGTTTTGAATAAAAAATACATGTTTATTTTGCATAGCTATAAAACAATCATAGAGAAAAGAGAATTATGCAGGATCATCATCATCAGGTGCCTTGCTTTACAGCGTTGGCGATCATGGTCCTCCACTTTTTCCTGTCCTTTGTCGCTTCTATTGCTTCCAACGATTTCCCTGCCTTCAGCCAGTCTGCCAGGCCTTCAATGAGCTTTTCTCGTTGTTTTCCCCTACTGCGTTTTCCTTCCAACATTCCTGTTGTTACAAGATTCTCCAACTTTTCTCTTCGCATAAAGATAATTATGCAGGATACATTATCTTAAAAAAATCATTCTCCTGAGCCCCACCCACAGCTTATTTCACTGTTGATCTTTCAATTGAAATTCCAAATTAAAAACAAACAGACAAAAGGATCCAAGATATTTAAGTAATTTTTAAAGCAAAACCTGCAAATGTGTTACACAATCGTAGAAACAATTATAGAGAAGACAAAGCTTTGCATCACTAGTCACAATAAATTCACTTTTTAAAAGTATTAAATTTTTTACCAAACACCGTGTATTTATCATTCCTATCGCCAGAGATTTTTTTTAACAGTGGTGCAGTAAAAAAGAACCACAATCACCAACTTAAAACATATTCAAACAAAGCTGATCGAGATGTATGCTTTTAGGCTTCTTCACTAAAATTATTGAGAAGCAATAATAACAGTTGTCTTTCACAGATACTTTTGAGAAGGAAAATAACAAATAAATATACAAATACAGTTATTCAGTTTTCGCCCTCTGTCTCAGCTTTTCCCCCCTGGCCTTTCATTGCATTTTTCTGATGCAATCCTCGATATCTAGACCCCCACTCACCTCTAGTATGTAGTTCCAGCCCTCCTCGTTGAAGATATCCTGGCCAAAATGTAACTCGTATAACTCTTTGGCCTCTTGAATCTTCTCTTTCGTCACAACCTGATAGCAGTGGCATGAAAAACAGAATCACAAATCAAATAATCTTATTTAACAAAACAACAAAAACAGCAACAACAAAACTTTAAAAGATGGTAACTATAATTTATCGAAGCCTGAAACAAAAAGCAACTGACTCAACAAAAAAATTGCAGTCTCATCCAGTCGGTAGTTCTTCTTTCCTTGCTACTCCAGCAGCCCTCAATGTGTATGAAGCTTAGATCTCTTCCTTGTGGTTTTGTATTATTACCGTTAGTAAATGATACTGTTGATTGCTATTCATCAGTCTGTAGGATCTCCCTCCTAGCTTCCACACTAACTAATTCAAATGGCATGACAAGCATGCGTTACATAAAGTCTTAGAGAAGTCAAGGGAAGCATCTTCAAAGAAACGCATGAAAACCCTGAGGAAAAAAAAAATGATTCCGAAAATTTGCTCATCTTCTCACTTTTCACATGGGATGGTGATGTCTCATGGCTAGACCTTCACAAAACTTTCAAAGACAGAACAGTAGGGTTTTTATGTTTAACGGTAAAAGATTGAGACCCACCTGGCCGACAAGCCATCGCTTGAGGATATACTGCAGACCAAAGAACACAGTTGTAGGGAACTTGCCGCCTCGACTCTCAAAGTAGGAGCATACGATGGAAGTGTTGGGTGGATACTGGAGGTGGTGAGTTACCTTATAGGGATAGGAGACACAGGGAATGGGGACCACAAGAAAAAAATAATATAATAAACATCTCACTGTCAGAATGGCAAACCTTTTCTTCAAGTCCTGAATCTAGAGGATTATTATTTTAAATGCATCTTCTGCTTGACAAATCTGACAGAACTTGCTGGCACGATTATGTACTCAGTCTTTATAAATTTTAAAAAAAAATGCATTTTTATTTAAACGTGACACTCCCTTTAAAATTATATAACTTTAGTTCCACATAACATATCAATAAATTTTAAACCTCAAAAACCCCACAAATAGCCATATGGAACATGGCAGAATAAAAACTCAAAGTGCATATCTGGGGAATTGTTATGATATTTCTCAAGTCTGCCACACATTTTCAACAGAGTAATGGTGCGAGAAATAATTGTTCTGTTCACTCAGAATTCTATCAGCTTCAGATGCAGGGAAAAAAGCATGCACCACCTACAAAAAATGACACATGAAAGTGACATGCACCACCTACAAAAAATGACACACATGAAAGTGACATGCACCACATACAAAAATAACACCACTTAAAGGTGAAATGCACCAGACTATTCGTTCACCAGGAACCATTTAAAACAACAAGAGGCAGCCTACATTTGTAACATTAGTGACTGCAGAGCTTTATCTTAATAGGGATTTCGTTTGAAGGTCGACATGACTTGGAGACTACAAAGTAGAAGACCAGATTTGTGGCGCACATTTGCCCTCTCAGAGCCAAAAAAACCCCACCAAAATCAGAAACAACTGAGTAGCCGAAACGAAACGCTCATCAAAATTTTTAGTGTGTATAAGAGAGGAGAAAGGGAAGAGAGAGAGAGAGAGAGAGAGAGAGAGAGAGAGAGAGAGAGAGAGAGAGAAAGTGAGAAAAGTAAGTGTTCGAAGGTGACAGAATTATCAGGAGTGAATGTGTGTGTATGTATACTTTTTTCTTCTGATTTCCAATGGGTTTGTTGCTCTTTCTGTCTGCATCTCTCTCTCCCTCTAAACACACACACACACATATATTACACGTTTGTGTGTGTGTGTGTGTATGGTTGTGTGTCTGCAGTGATTGTATGCCTTCATTGTTGTGGGCTGTACAGAGAAGGCCAGCGTCAGTAGTGTGGCTAATATGGAAATGTGTTATTTATTATATATATATATATATATATATATATAGAGAGAGAGAGAGAGAGAGAGAGAAAGAGAGAGAGAGATGCAGACAGAAAGAGCAACAAACGAAAGAAAGAGAGAGAGAGAGAGAGAGAGAGAGAGAGAGAGAGAGAGAGAGGCGCAGAGAAAAACAACAGACCCATAGGAAATCAGAACCCAGCCACTTGGGTTAACGGGCAGCGCAACCACTTTAATTTGTTGACTTACACCTCACCAAGTGGCCCACGGTCGCGCGCTCTCAGGGGTCTCAGCCAACCGCTTCTTTGCTCTTCTGGCAGACGACTATTGATCACCGCGATCAGGCCTGTCTATAAATAGCTCACGCCTGCTATCAGAAATCAATGTCATCGATCAGCACTGTTATTTGCCACCAGCGATCACAGCGGTGCACTGGAGGGTGCTAAATAGTGAGGAGATTTAGCTGAACGTACTTGACAACTAGGTATTTGTTAACCTTCATATTTTGTCGTAACCTTTAGCCTTTAAACCTTTTTTTGTTGTTTTTATTGCAGCCGAGCGCCAGAGGAAATGCTAGTTAGGCACATGGTTACCTCTCCAGCTAAACTATGCGCAGTCAATTCTAGGATAAAGGCTACGGATTATCAAGGTCGAATTTACCGTGATGGTTTTACTCTCGCTTGATGTACACGCTAAAACTCCCCAAATAAAGAGGGAAAGCGGTTTACTTCACTGCGCAAAGAGCCATAAATAACACATTTCCATATTAGCCACACTACTGACGCTGGCCTTCTCTGTACAGCCCACAACAATGAAGGCATACAATCACTGCAGACACACAACCACACACACACACACACACACACACACACATACACAAACACAACATTCACGTCAATATGAAGGGACCAGGCGAATAAGAAGCGAAAGCCTAAAGCTATCCCATGTGGTATTGTTGTCGGGAGCTGTCCGAAAAGCTTCACTGATAGTTTGAGTCTTGCGGCCATTAGGTTTCACCCTTGATACACCAGTGAGCCGGGGAAGGAAGACAACGTGAAGCAGACATCGAACATTATAATCATATTCTTGCCACCAATCACAGCCCGTGCACTCATCTGAGTGATGACTAATGAAATACTTTTCTTCAAAGCGATCAAAAATGCTTGATGCACACCGCGTCCACGCTCCATATTTAGCACCATGTTCGGAACTGTCTACGAGACTCAAAGAAGTAAAATTCTTGTATCCTTGAGTGGTGACGTCACTATATACCTTTCGACCAACGAGCCAATCGAGAAGTCGGTTTTTGTTTTTTTGTTTTTTTGTTTTAATGGGCCCATTAGTTTGGAAGAGCGCAGGGCAAGCAGAGAAGGATCCTGATTTTGGTGCTGGTTGTGACATTACGAGTGAGATTTCCGCACCATTTTCACCGACAGGGGATTTTAATTACACAAATTGGTGCTGCCTGAACACAGGGTAATAGATGAAGAATTTGTTGACCCGCAATCGGGATCGAACCGGCGACATCTCGCGTTGGTGGTATCCGAGCGCCCTACTAATTAAGTTGCTGCTACGCTCGACTGTAAAGCTACACTAATCAAACAGACACATGTGCTGATATCCGTGACAGAGAATTCCACTGAATTGCTTTTCCGCAACGCGGTCTCCATATTTTGCTGTAAAATTAAAACCCGTCATTCTGACAAAATAAAAAACTCCCTGTACCAAGCTTTCAATCTAAAGATACATGGTTGAAGAGCTTACAGTCACAACGCAAACTTGACAAC
>BLXT01001882.1:1926180-1943148 GCA_019648995.1 Plakobranchus ocellatus
AGAGAGAGAGAGAGAGAGGGGGGGGGTTAAAAATTTCTAACCAAATAGTAGAAGGTCAAGGGTGGGTTTTTTTTTATTATTTCAGTGGAAAAACAACCGTAAAGCTGTTAAATGAAAAGATGTAAGAGCCCATTATTTGCAGCAAGCCAATATAATGTTGTGCATTTTAAAATTTCAAGGTGAATTAAAAAAAAAAAGCTTTATTTGGTACAAAACGCCAAGATTATCTTAGTAGGCCAGGGTAGTTGTAGAAACAGTTCACATCGTTGACTAAGGATGGTATAATTCAAAACCAAAATGGTTTTCTCATTCTGTCTTGAACATTGTGAGTTAGTTAAATACACATGTATTTAACATTCATTATTACTTTTTTTTATTAATCTCAGCCTATCTTCTGATGCTATCAAATATCTTAACTACCTAATATCAATCAGACGGTAGGTGAACAAGGGAACTAAGTAGAAGCATAGTCGTGGCCAAAGATGCATTCCAAAAAATGAAACTAATAATGGCAAACAGAATAATGATAACGGAAACCACTATCAGGGATTGAAAAAAAAAGTGTAGTCAGTATTAAGATCAGTACAATTGTATGGTAGTGAGTGTTGCGCATTAAACAAGGAAACAGGGAGTAAACTGGAAGCAGTAAAGATATTGTTTATCAGAAGAATAATGAGGATATCATTGACGGAAAAAAAGCCCAATGATCAGTGGTGGAA
Organism: Plakobranchus ocellatus; assembly: GCA_019648995.1. Taxonomy (NCBI): domain Eukaryota; kingdom Metazoa; phylum Mollusca; class Gastropoda; family Plakobranchidae; genus Plakobranchus; species Plakobranchus ocellatus. The sequence goes on from BLXT01001882.1 coordinate 1,926,900, forward strand.
GGAGCTCATCTTGAGCAATCATCTATTAAAACCATAATACAGAGCCTGGAGGCAACTAAACATTTTAGAACATATTATTTGCTGACACGAGGATTTATAAACTTAGCAATCACTGGAAAGATTGAAGAAACAGAAATTAATTTAATTGAAAGTCTTGATTTATGGAAAATAGGCAATGGTAGCAACGACAGCTTTATAAAGTTAACTGAGAACGTGTGTGAGTGGAGAAACATAATCGCCAATGTCTGTTCCAGACAGGGCACATAAAGGAGGTCTAGAGCCTGTCAAAGTATCTGTTGGTCACATTGGTAAACATTGTTTACAAAAAACTCTGTCTTTATTTTGTTTCATGAAGGACGAAATATATTGAAAAATAATATGATGTTTCACTTGAACACAATTTTACTTCTTCCTCACCTGGCTATAAAAAAAAAAACGTCTCAGGAATTAAGATCGTCTAGAGTTTCATTCATCGTCTAAGTCTTTACACATTTCCTACGAATTTTTTCTTCACGCGGAAGTCGAAAAGTTAACTTAATCAGTCTTAATACTCTAGTTTCGGTTTCAGGGGTTTGAAAACTTTACTAGTTGGAGTAAAAAAGATAAATTCCTGCATTCTTTTGAATTCTTTAACAGGGACATAGATCAAGAATTTGAAAATCGAATAAGATCTGAGAAGATTTAAGGTTTTATATTGCATTAGAAATTACATCCAGATCTCTAGTCAAGATCTAGACTCTTAGATCTAGAACTAGATCTAGATCACTGAAACCTTTGGGCTTTGCCACAGGCCGTAGACCTACTATTAGCATTTAGCATGGCTTAGATCGAGATGTTGATCCAGATCTAGGCCTATATCTTGAAAGTCTAGTAGACCTCTTTGTCTATAACCAAAGTAACCTCACAAAGGGCCAAGATTCTATATCTACAGGCAAATATACAGTGAGCCCGATGGGCATAAGGAGAATTGTTTGTGGAATTTCTGGAGGAGTTGACAGTGCTGTATCGGCTCTCATACTCAAAAGAAAAGGTAGTCTACTCACGTCTTATTTTACTTAAAATGATGCGTATCAAATGGGTAAAATCTGGGGACAGGCCCAATGACTTCTTGATCTACCTTCCAAGCTACTGACAAAATGAAGAGGTTGCAAGCCAAGTTGATAGGTCTAGATCTATTACAGGTTATAATGAATATTGTACTGTGCTATTTTCATTCACACAATATGTCCAAAATCTCTTCATTTCATTGGTAGCTGATAAAGGTAGATCTAGAAGTCTTTGAGCCTGTCCCCTTACTAACCCATTAATGTTTTAATGGATGCTAAACGCTCCCATTTGGTGCAAACAAATGGTGTCGGAGGTGTTTTGCTGAGTTCATTAATTAAAGATGCTTGTCCATGCGTGTTGTGTTTTCATTTCGTGAGGAAGTTGTTGTGATTATGACCGAAATTAATAATTTATCCCTAGTCATAAAGATATATATGTCTGGATCTAGATATATGTGATCCATCTATCAATCATGTTCTGCATCTAAAGTTACAAATTATAGGCCTAAATTGTCACAGGCATTGGAAAAGATAGCATTTTTTTTCATTTCATAATAAAGCTAACTTTATTCATGAATTATGTTCTTGTTATATAAATGGTTATTGAGTTTGACTGTGCTAAACTCAATTGCAAATTGTGTGAGGGTCTGACAAAATCAGTCGCTTGGTAAAGTGAAGCCAAACTGAGTTATGAGTCTTAAAACATGAAAAAGTGACTACCCCCTCCCCGAAAATATTACTTTCGCTTTTGTCTTGTTCTTCGTCCATTTTCCTACATTTATTTATATTCAGCTCATAAGTTGAAAAAAGAAGGTAAAATCTATCATGCTATTTATATCAAAATAAAGCTCTATTTTAGGCCAATGAATCCTGCACGTGTATATTTAAACCAAACTAGAAGAAAGCACAGCCTTTACCTATGTGTGTTTCTAGAGGCTATGGGATCCGCCAGGATGCGCCCATACTTTGATGATAATTTTTATATTGTTTAAAGTACAAATTTCCACAACAATTAAAACCATTTTTCTGTAACATCTTAGGCATTTTTTTCATTAATATTTTTAAGCTTCTCATATATGATAATTTTATACAAGTTTTTTTTTTCATTGCATAGTGTGCTCTGAGCTAAAAAAATTATAATATTATGACATCATTTACTAAATCTAAAATTGCGAACCGCAATTCTGAAGCTACCATGGCTTCAATGCTAAACGAAGCAAATAGAATTGATTTGAGGGGTGCTATCTCTGATTATAATGACTTGCAAGAGGTCATGCTGACTATTTTATGTCACGAGACTGCGATATTATATTTGAGTGACACTGATGAGGAGAAAAGTGACCTAGAAAAAAGGGCACACCACCCTGACCCGATGAGACCTCCAATGGGTGGAGCAGTGCCACACCCCTTTCCTGCAGACAAAGGTAGGACTGGTATCGTCTAGATCAGATCTATTGCAAATCCTAATTGTCAAAGTAAATAATCTAAAAAATTTTAAGCTATAGGGCTAGATTTAGGACATGGATTCTAGCTATATATCTACATTACATCTAATCTAGATTTAAAAGGTCTAGATTTTGTCTAGATTTCTACATTGGTATACATCAGGATCTATATCTAGACCTTATCTAGATCTAAACCCTAGATCAATAGATCCAGATAAGCTCACCGTCTAAGCTCCTTTTATAAAATTAAATTTATGTATACAAAATTATAGTTTTTATGCCTTCTATTAGAGTAATTTTTTGAGGTACCAACTATTGTCATCATAAAAATCTGATTACACATGAGTTTTTTCTTTTGGTCTTGATGGTTTCATTTATCATGGATTTATAATATTGATTATCGGGAACTAAAATTATATGCTTGAAGAATTCTTTTATTTTTGCATCTTTCCCATACCGAAGAAGACGATGAGCTGGATGTCACCTTCACAGAGGATGTGAGCACTTTGATTATGCCTGATCCTGGTGGCGCCTCAGACAAGCCAGCCACTATGAGCACATAAATATGCTCCTACAAGTCAGCCATGGGACAGCAATGCTACACCCAGTTTGACCCTGTGATGATGGAGGACATGAGGCTAAATTTCCTAGCTATGACTCGCCAGGAGCTGGATATTGCTATCCTTGCGCACCTCAGCTGTGGCATTCATATGGACACAGCGTCACACTACAGTAGGGCTGCCAAGTGGAGAATATTTTTCAAATCCATGTGTGCTCTCCATGGGCTCACCATTTGTGGGATTGTAAAAAAATATTTGCATGATATTAGTAAGATAAATTAACAGCTTTAATGAAACAATACAAATTTGTTGGCATTGTCTCTTTTGTTGATATTTTCCTGTGTGTGATATCTACGCTGTTGCAGTATGTGAAGAAATATATTTCTTTTTTAACTGAAAAGATTTTGATGTTTTTACTGTTTATTCCAATCCCCTTTATATCTGTGTGGTTTCTTCCTTTGTTTTGCATGATATCAGCCTATTTAAATTGATTTTAAGTACAATAGCTATAGCAACAAGTCATAATGAACCAAACAGTTCCTTTTTCAGTATTTTTTGCATTAAATATGAGACACCGTGGGAAACGAAAAAATTGCTAAAAAATGTAAAAATCCATATATTTTGATGAAACAAAAAGAAAAATGACCACGAGAGGTGCATTAAACGATTTAAGAATACAGATATAGATAGCCCTGTTGGAAAAAAAGTGTAGGATGTTAAATATTGGGCAAACTTTAAATGGGATTTTCTCGAAAGTAATTTTCTTGGATAAATCAGAAAATCAACATATTGAGGTCAAAGTATTCAGAAAATGCCACACCCTGTAAAAACACATCAAACTGAACTTTAATATACCTTCACCATGCGACTGATTTTTCTCAAACTCCCTCAAAAATTGATAGCTATTTTACTCTGTTCCTTTGTTTAAGAGTAACACATCTTAATATTCCTTCATCTCATCATAAACTTAGTGTGATAGACCTAGTAAGCACTAAACCTCACCGGATGCACACGAGACAAAGAGGGTAATACAACTACCTATTCTGTGTTATCATATGTATGAAATGAAAGCAGAAAAAAATTTTTTTTCCCCAGATACTTTTATTTACTATTTCAGTTAATTTTATCTGGGCGTATATCCATGCTTGCTCTCCATACAGTACCACAGAGACACTGCTCTAGTCTCAGGGATTGTTAAATTCAAATCAGCTTATCACAGCGATACTTCTTTCATCAGTTAACTAAGCCATGATGGACTATAAAGTAAAATTGATTTGGTATTCGTAAACATATGTAGTGGCTAGTTAATTTTAATTTTTATCTTTGAGTTTTTTCACATTTAGTTATATTTTGGAAAGATTTCCGATCATGGGCACAGGTGAAAAGTGATATTCCAATAATATGAATGACAAAATGAAGGCAATTTTAGTAAACTGTAGAAAAAATTTAAAAATTATCATGTTTGACTATGCGAAAAATTTTTTTTTTCTCTTTATATCTCCTCTGAAGCTTATGATGTGGTTGGACTGTTCATGAGAAACTGGGATGTGAGGGACGAAACAGGAAAATGTTCAGCGGAGCAGGACCGAGAGGATGCTGCCTTTGTCTGCAAGCATCTCAACATTCCTCTGTATGAGGTAGACTTTATCAAGCAGTACTGGAACGAAGTGTTCAGGTAAAGATTTGGGTTGAATTCTCTCAGCAGACGTTAGTGCTTTGCAATTAATCTTTTTTCCCTGTGAAATTGACCTAACTATGAGTCTATTAAATTCTGCTTCTCTCAAGTAGGTTACACCTAAAACAAAATCAATGTAGTTTCAAACAAGTTTTAATATGTAAAGCATTTGAGTTTCTAATTTCATTTTGCCTGCAATCACCAGTCAAAGCCTTTTGTGATTGATATAAACATTTCCATAGCACTGGGCCAGGTTATCTCTAGTCGTTTCATACGTTTCTGTACGTTTAATTGAGATGTGATATTATTTCAAAAGGGAATAACTGTTTTTTTTTACATCATAAAAACAAGGAAATTAGGAATATATATATATGTCATTTTAATCAGCCTATAACACTTCTCTGGTTAACAAGGTTTCTTGGATGCCTCTTTCTGCATTGATAAAACAATCCAGCTGTGGGAAGCAGAAGAGTTAACTGGAGTGCATTTGATAATGTTGAAGGGTCAAGTAAAGTGAGCAGATCAAAGATGAGCCCTGGGAAGGATGCTGCTTGTTTGAGACTCTGTCAAACACAATGAGTTGTGTTGAGGAGAAATCACAATTGGTAACAATTTGCTGCAGAGATAGAGCAACATCTGTGTGGACAAAGTTTTGAGCTGTGTGAGAACACTGTTGTGTCACAAGCAAGCAGTCTTCTCCACAATGCCATTCATTATTTTACCCCCTTTGCCTTAACCCTTCAATGTTATTAGTGCACTCCAATTTACCTGTATTTGGTGCTTCAAATAGAGTTGGGTTGTTTTAGTAGTTATATAGTATAATTTTGTTACCCAGACCTGTGAGTTTGCTGGCAATTGCCGGAATTGCAGCTAATTTACCAGCCTGGCCTTAAGTAAATGCTGCCTTCTCCAAGCTGTGAAAAACGCATATTGAGGCCAAGGAAGGCAATATTTTTGGCTTTTAAGAAATTAAAATTCAAAGTCAGATAAACCTTTAACCCTCTAGTTGGCAATTTTTTTAAAAAACACTTACAAGTCAGATTACGATAGACATTTTGCCTTGAGTGTCAAGACAAAGGTCACTCAAAATATTTGCACATTATTTAGGATGTCTGATTAAAAACTGTGTATGATCATGAATTTCCCGTGGATCTGACCAGCCATTGGTCATTACTTTCTGAGTTTAAAAGATAGCATGATTTTTTTAAAGTAAACAAAACAGAAATTATAAAGTGGTTTCTTCCTGGCCGTGTATTCCAGTGAAATGTTGAGGGATTACCAGAATGGCCTCACTCCAAATCCTGACATCCTTTGCAATCGACATGTCAAGTTTAACCACTTTGTCAACTATGCAACCAGCAAGCTGGGAGGACACGCTATTGCCACAGGCCACTATGCTCGGACAAGTGTGGGATACAATGTGGATCAGATTGATTCACTACAAGGTATGAACCTATCCGACTACATACATTCTTTTTTGGTTGTCCTTATTGGGGAGTAAATTTTTAGAGATCAATCATATTTATTTGTTTATCTTACTGCAAGAACAGTACTGATGTTTTAACAAAACAATCAGTTTGTGATGATCTTTCTGTATAGATGAAGTCCCTACTGACAATTGGTGCACATTACAGAGAGCCCAAACTGGAGGCAGCAGTTTATGTGTTTGAAAATAATCTGTTTCTTTGGTGCAAGAGCACACCAAGTGGGCTGCGACTTTCATCTTGTCAGAGCTTGGGAGCTATCCTTTATGTTTTACAGCCTGGTCTAACGTCAGTGGCTCTATTGAATAAGGGAAAGGGGGGTACCATTACATGACAGAGCATAATTCTACTGACTTGCCGCGCGAACCATGAGGCCAGTCTTGTTACACAAATTATCAGGCTAACTTGTCAGTGGGTAGAGCACAGAAACTGCAACATCAGTCCTTCAAGTTAGCTAAGATGAGTCGTGCAGCTTCCAGTATGGGTCGACCTTAGATCAGGATGAGAGCTTTAAAGCTGAAATAAACTGTCAGATTTTACATGCTCGTATGAAATATGTAAAGGTTACATATTTTGCTCAAACCCAATGCTAAATATTAGCTCTATGCCACTGAAGGTGTGACGTTTTCAGCATGTGGTCTATGGACTCAATTTTGTTATTTATGGTCTATAACTTCATTCCTATCCTCATCAGTCATGAGATAAGTTTGAATTAGTCTGGAGTTGCATTTTCAAAATTTTTAATCACTGAAAAAGCCTGAAACTTTTTTATGGGCTTCAGTATGGTGAAAACCAGATAGGGCTTTAACTTCATTGATTCTGGGCCAAAAAATCAGACTTAAAGAGTTTTTCAAGAAGGTTTATAAATTGTATTGAAGAAGGAGAAGAAAAAAAAGCAATCTAATTGTACTTTTCTGAAAACTTCAATTTTCAACTTCTGATTCATAAAGGTATCTGGACATGTTGATGTCATCCCTCTCCTGATTTTTATTTTATTTGTTATGTATTTTTTCATTCAAACTTTTCACAAAACATTCAACGTTTTTTTGGCTCTCCTCCCCTCTGCAAAATCTAGGTGTGTCGCTTTTGTGTGCCGCTGACCAGGACAAGGACCAAACGTTTTTCCTCAGTCAGATCAAACAGTGGGCGTTGCAACACACAATTTTCCCCCTTGGAAACCTCACAAAATCCACTGTGAAAGAGATTGCAGCCAGCGCTGGCATGGAGAGGCTGGCTCTCAAGAAGGAGGTGAGAAACTAACAAACAGCTTTTGCAAAACATTGGTCTTAAAATATTTTTTTATCCCAACAAAAAACAACAAAGCAAACATCTTTGTAAAAATGTTTGTTAAAAAAGACAAAATGATGAGAATCATGAGTGCAGATTTGATTACACGCAATAAATGTTATTTAAATAGCACGTGCAGTAATTTTTTAAACAAATTTTTCAAAATCTGGCTTCAAAAGCCTATTTTGATTATTTCATGATTTAAGAAAAGTTTGAACAAATTTTTTTAATCAGAGAAATCAAATAGAATTAGGGCATACATAGCTTTTTAAAAAAAGATTTGTTTCAAGAAACCATTCACCAGATTTTATAAGAAATCATTCAAGACACTAAGGAGACCATTTTACATTTTTGTGATTGAAGCATCTTACATAGTAAAAATAAAGAAGTTTTTTTGTTCAAGTTTCATTATGTAAAAAAATGCTTGATATTTGAGCACTATATTCATTTTTCTCTCTTTTGTGCTGTCTGATTCTGTTAAGGCAAGGTAAAATTTACATCCAAACTGAGAAATTGGGCAATAAATTATTACCTGTACAAAAAGTAATTAATTCATCATTAGGAGGGGGTATCGGTGGCACAGTGGCTAGTGAGTCCACCCTGACATCTGCAGGGACCCTTCTGTCTTGGATTTGAGCCCCGCCACCTGAGGTCACCTTGTTGTGGACTGGCTACATACAAAAACCAAACCAATCATCATTAGGAAAGCATGAAAATGCTGTTTTGTACACACATATGAGAGCCTTCTTGAGAGTATTCTCATTTCTCTCCACAGAGTATGGGAATATGTTTCATCGGTTCCCGAAACTTTCAGGATTTTATTGAGGAGGTATGTTGTATATTCCGTGAAATATATGCCTTCATACATTACTTTACATCTTGAAATTGGTCCTAATGATTCAGCACTTTTGAGGGAGAAAAATAATTCGATTTCTTTTCTCCTTCTTTGAAAACGTTTTTTTTTTTTTTCTAAAATTTCAAAATCTCATGTTTTGGCTAGAGGGAATCACGAGGCTGTTGCATTGCTTTGAGATTTTCAAAACGGGACTTTTGACTCAGTTGCAATGGTTGTGAGCAATTTTTTACAGCAATATTTATGTGTAATCATGTACTTAAACGCTTAGACTAGCCTATCAGGTCTGAATAGAATACATATATGCTTATATTTTTAAAAGTTTTAAAACTGTTTAGGTCAAATGAGAGGGAGAGAGAGAAAAGATAAAGTACAAATAATCCAAATGTTGACATGATATGCAGCTTTAAACATTTAGATCTAAGCAAAGCGTAAAATATAGATCTGAATAGCGCATTAAAAAAAATGAGATGCCGCCGTATTCCCTTATCTATTGTGAACTTTGAATTTTAGGCAAGACTTCCTTCTTCATCAGATCTTGAATCTTGAATCTATATTATTCAGGCCTATCTAGATCTAGATCTAATAATGCCTCAATTTAGCTATCAACGCTAGAATCTAGACCTTTGCTTCAAATGCAGCAGAGAGTGAAAGCCATCGATTTGTCTAACGCTATGGCGTGAATGTAAACAACCCGTAAACTGGAAATTTAAATACATTTCAAATGCTAAGAAGATGGTTGATCGTAAAATTCTGATTTATATCTTGAGGAAACAATGTAAAAACAAAAAGCAGATGGCGGGAGAATTTGGACTTCTAGACAAAAACCAGTGTTCCCTTCCGCCACAGCTAATTTTTTGCACAAAGTTTGAAGTCATTCTGTCTTATGGTTCAGGAGTTTTACGTGACATAAAATTTAATGTATAAAGTAAAGATGAAAAGAGGGATAACTGTTAACTATTTTTTGATATGAAGGTTTTAGTTTTATTCACAGCTTATTTTTCCCTTCTTTTTTTTTCATGTGTAGTACATAGAGCCCAAATTAGGAAACTTCAAAGATACAGAATCGGGAAAAGTTGTCGGGACACATAAAGGTAAGTTGGTTGTGTGGATAGAGTTCACGTCTGTCAGTTGTAGGCACATGTGAGAGTGAGCGTAGGCCCACACTGGAGGCAACAGTTCACGTGACCAGCAATACATTTTTTGAAATACTCTCTTTCTTTGGTGTGAGCACACACCAAGTCGGCTACTTGTCGAAGCGTCGGAGCTATCCTTTGTGTTTTACAGCCTGGTCTTACATCAATGGCTCTGTTGGATAAGGGAAAGGGGGAACCATTACGTGACCACGCATAATTCTACTGACCGTTGCCGCGCGAAACACGAGGCCAGTCTTGTTACGCAAATTATCAGGCTAACCTATCAGTGGGTAGCGCACAGTAACTGCGACATCAGTCCTTCAAGTTAACCATGACAAGTCGTGTCGCCTCCAGTGTGGGCCTACGCTGAGTTTTGGTCCAGTTCACATTTACTGTCACTAAGTTTTTCTAGTTTTGATTTGTGCATATGGCATTTTTATAAATGATTTATTTCTGTGATATATTAGAGGAACTTTAGTATCAGTGCAGTTATGTCAAGACGGCAGAAGAAAAGTATTCAAATGTACAAGTTGAAGCCATGAGGCAAGAACTGTAATGGAAGAAAGAATGGGTTGTGAAAAACGTTGAGCAGATATGTCATCTTATCCTTAATTCATAGGAGAATAGCGAAATCAGCACTTCTATTTAATTTGTGCGCAGTGAAACCCCTTAGTTCTGGCTTTTGATTTTCATGCTTGCTGCAAATCCACTTCTGCAAGTTGCCCTCGGCAACTTCTCCAATAAAAAAGAGAGACAGTGTATGCGTATGTTTATATTAGGCAAATCAAACAGCTAATTTCAGTCTTTATTGAAATTTATCTTTCTTATTTTTTTTCAGTCTAACTTACAAATAAGAAGCCATTCAAGAGATTGAGTTCCCTTTCTACCATCACCAAATGAACTGCAGTATCAGACCATCAGTGATATTAAGTCTATGGCAGATACTGCATTCTATTTGGCTATCTAAGTTCTGTCCTCAGATTGAAAAGCAGCAGTTGAGAAACGTTATATTAGTTTATAAAGAACCTGTATGTTTCATAGGGCCTTTTGAAAATGTTATTGGCTTCATCTGATTATTTTAGATATTAAATTTCTATTGTTTTTATTCTGATCAAATAATGGTTTTCACAATTTTGAATGAGACCCTATTCTTTGCAGCCATGTTGTCTCTTATATAATAATCATCTATTGTTAATTCAAATAAAAAAAAATCCCTGAGCAGTGAGTTTTGGCATAAACAAAGATCTTAGACAGGAGAGATTATCCAATTTGATGTTCTCCTTATTGGATTTGGTACATTTTCTGGGTTACTGGCCTTAGCTTAAGGCGGTACTTGGTATAAAATATGCATGGAGCTTTTATGAATGTGAAGCTTTAAGCAATCATAGGTTGTTTTATCTCACGTTTTTCATCATGATTCTCTAATTCTTTTAGCCATAAAACATCAAATTGGCCAGTAAAGTTTGGTCCTCAGCTTGGCTTAAATAGAGAGAAAACAATCTAAATACTATCTTAAACCTTTTGGGCTGAATCTTGTGATTGTGATTGCCTTTCACTTTTGGTTCTTCTTATGTTAGGCACCCACTACTGGACCCTGGGCCAGCGCTGCAACTTGCCTGGACTGCCAGCTGCCTATTTTGTAGCAGAGATCAACCCAAACACTCAGGATATTTTTGTGGTAAAGATTTTTGCTGACTGGTTCAGAAACTATTCACTGAGTTCAAACAAACTTATCTTAACAATTTTCCCCTTTTTTGATTATAATTATGTAACTTTAGATAAGAATTTATTTTTAACTCTTAAACTTTTGCTGTGGAAAAAAAAAATGAGACTGAAAGGGCAAATATAAATTTTCAAAAAAATATAAGGAAGTCAAAGCTTATTTTATTTTGCAATGTATTCTTCGTAATCTTTATTGCCTTGTCTCTTCTATAGAAGTCATGAAAAGGGAGGGAGGGGGCTGTTAGCTGTATCTAGCTAATGATTGCTGGAATTTACTGCTTTTGGCTCAGGGCAAGGCTTAATCACTAAGTGTGCTCAGGCATTGCACACACAGGGACTTTGTCTGATGTTTTCTCAGGCAGCAGTAGAGTGTAGAACTTTCCTTCAGTTGAGGATCATTATTGCTGTGCATGATTTGTAAACTGAGTCACCTTGTGATGAAAGTAAAGTTAAGTCTCAGACTTGGTTCAGGCATTGGAGAACCAGGAGTAGGGTCCTGTTTGTTCTTGGCATATGGCATTCTGAGTTGGACTGCTCTAGCTACTCACTTAGTGCTGGGTGGACTCAGAGGAGCAATGAAAATTTGTTTTTGGCCAGAATGGGATTTCAAACGTGAGGCATCTCACAAGATAGCCTTCTCAACTGGTGATATTTTATTTTCAAATTTCTTTTTCACATAATAAATTGCTTTACTGTTGTCTCTTGGATGTATGTGTCCCACTAGTCAGGATGAGTTGAAAGTTGGGTTTGAGCATTTTTATTGCTAAAACAGCCTGAAGCTGTGCAACAATGAAAGCTGTATATAGCTCATTGATACCGAGTCAAGATATGGAATTTTCAGTTTTTTTTGGGAAACGCCATTTTATAGAAGGAAAAAAAATCCTTCAAATTCATATTTTGAATAAAAATTATAAGGAACATCCAACTCTATCAGACCAATTGCAAGACATATAACCTACATTCATCATTAAGGCTAAATCTGTAGATGCATGGCCAACAACTTTGTATTTCATTTTCCCTTTCTTGCTGTCTGTATTTCTCAGGCTGCAGGGACGGATCACCCAGCTTTGTTCACACAGACTTTTCTCACTGGACCCATCCACTGGATCCAGCAACGGTCAGTCTACACGCCTCCGGTGAAAGAGTTTGAGGCCAAGTTCCGCTTCCAGCACAAACACCCTCTAATTGGCTGCTCAGGGACTCTGCAAAACACTGGAGGCTATCATGTGACACTGGCTCGACCAATGAGGGCGGTGACACCTGGACAGTATGCTGTTTTTTACTCTGACAATGTGTGTTTAGGTAGTGCACGAATATTGAAACTCGGACCATCGCTGTATAAGCTAGGTGTTAGTGATAGAGTAGAATTTCCTCAGGAGCTTTCCTAGCAGTAAGAAACGTGAGAATTCTTCTTGAGATAGCAATGTTTACTGCCTGGAAAATCAATGCCTCTCTTCTCTAAGAAATGTTGAATTGTTCACTAATTACAGGCACTTCTACTGGACGAGTCCAAAAAGATGTGGTTCACTCCACTCTCAACTCATTGGCTTTTTTTGCAGGGATGTCATTTCTGTTGTTTTAATCAGACTTCTGTCTTTTTTGCTGAATTCCTGCTCTTCTCCTCAGCATTATTTTCATGGTTTCTTTTGTTTGCTTTTTATTGTGCATGCATGTTTGTTTTCAAAGTATCCACAGTTACACAAAAAAAGTTAAGATTTTTTTTCAAGGGCAGAGGGCATCCTGTTTTTGGCTCAGTACTCTTAAAGGAATGCTATTTTTTTATGAAACAAATTTTGAAGGATCATATGGGTCAAGCCAATTCTAATGAAATACGGGTGACAGTATGGGGAAAAAAGATAATCCAAGTGCAGACAAGATTTTTGTCTCGTCTCTAAAGTTTTGACATTATATTTGCTGTATCAAGTGGAAAAAATAATATTTTAACTAGTGGGTATGGATTTGGCGTGCGTTTTGAAATGTGACACATGTTACTATGACAAGAAAGAAACTGTTTCAATTGTTTTGAAAATACAAAACATCACAAAAATAAACATTAATAACCCAAAGGTGAAAACATTATCACACTAAGTCAATAGATCCAGTCTAAAATCGTAATGTAATTACAGTCATTAATTAAATTGTGCCGCGTGTTATGTGACATAAATTGATTGACCGAATTTTAGTCTATGTACAAAGAAATGTATGAGGAATTATAAATGGATTCCTAAAATAGTAAAAATGAACACCATACAGAGTTAAACAAAAAGTTAAATAAGAGGGACAAAAATGATGTTAAATAACTTTATAAAAATTGTTTAACTGGCAAAATATGATGAATGTTATCGTGACATTAAGAAACATGATGCATGTTACAGTGACAAAATTGTGAAAATTGCATGCAAGAAAAGGGTACTATTTCTCTTTCTGATAACTACAAAATGACAAAATGCTGGATTTTTATCAATTTAATATATTTTCTAAACACTCACAATTCTTTATATAAAGTATAAACTGCCTATCACCAGACAATTAGTCTTTAATTCTGACAATTGTGTATGAATTAAATGAAAATTGTGGGTCGCACTAACGTGCAAAAAACACTTATGTGTGATCATTTAATTATCAAACATAACACTCAACAACAGAAGTCTAGATAGAACAGGAAATTTATTGAAAATTGAATTGGTATGTGTGGAAACGCATCTTTTCAAATTTATAACATAATCATGAATTCTAAAACTGTTTACAGAGATTTATTTGATCATGAAATGTGAACAATGGTCATGAAAAAAACAATAAAAATACAATGGAGAACAAAACTATTTAGTGATATCGGTGAACATTAAATTCATACAGTCTCTTGCACAAGGTTTCCCAACCATACAGGAACATCACCAGAATCTTGCTCGATCAAGTTTACACCTGCAATATACTACATTAACTTTGACACAAAAATCAACTTACAAGTACAGAGCAGTCGGGTTTCCTTGACATCTGGACTGTGACTGTGTGGGAAAAATGACACAGAGTTGAAATTAAATAAATTTTGACGGATTGTCAGACAGCACTACAGGCCAGGATGGTGATGATGTGATCAAATGCCACATACATGGTCGAAATAAAATATGAGAGAAGTATGTGCACAAAAGAACTGCATTGATAAAACAGTGGTGCCGAGTAAATAAACTATAATACAGATAAATATGATTTTGTTCTGATAATTTGAAACTTCTACCCCTAAGATTGATCTTGTACAGGTACTGTAAATATCGAAGTATAAATCTCTTCCTTAAAAACACCCTTAAATAAAGAATGTTTCAAAAAAACTTAACGGCCAATTAATGTTGTATCTGTATTTTACAACTTTACATTACTCCTCAAAGATCCTCCAGTATAATAAATGCAACAAGAGATGCAAAAATCAACTTCCATTGTCATTTTCTTTGGGAGCACTACGTCCATCTACCAAAAGCTCAGTTTTTGGTTCCTTGACACAATGGCTACCACATCAGTGATACAACAAGATGAAGCATCACTTGCTGATAGCTCCAATGAGCGCTTTGAATTTCATCTTGTAATAAACACCTGTAATTTTCCACAAAGTCTAAGATAGAAACGCATGTGCCAGGTCCCGGATTTGACCTACAGTCTATAAATTCTTTGGGTTGCCACCTGGCATTAAAAGGTGCATAGGGGTCTGTGATCAGTTCAGGAACCAGCTTTTTAAGAAGGGCTGACCTTTTCATAATCATCTTTTTGCCAGTGTCCATCGAAACTTCCCATTTGCTTGGAGAGAAGATCCAAATGCTGATCCAACTTATTCACTCCACAGTCACTACACTCTAATTTCAAATTTTTTCATCATGACAATTAAAGTGTTCCCATGCATGTCGAATAGATGTAGCATGGTGTTGTGACATAGAGGTAACGTAGGTCACAGAATTTTTTAATTAACTTCAACTGGTCGTTATCGATATAAATGGGATAAATCATTGGTGTATTATGTCTAGTTTAATAATATTAAAGCAATAGGATTAGTCTGGTTTCTATTAGTGCAGTAGGCTTGCTGTGAAAGGAAGGTGTTATCGAGGTGGTCCAAGGGTTCATTTTTTAGACCTAAGAAAAGCATACTATTTCTTCTTTGGCATAGCTTTAAAAGTTTGACAATGGCAGTTCCCTTTAGTGCTTTTTTTCACCATTACTCGTAAGTCACAACTTCAAAACATCAAAATGCTTCTCGGGGTATATGTTTATGTGTAGTGGTGGTGAAAGGGAAAGGCAGTGCAGTATTACTTTAAGAATTGCTTGACCCATATTTCAAATTTTCCCTATGCCTGATAAGGTTCATGCTTACTGTGGTTGTACAATCCCTCTGATTTTTTAACTCTCTCCTCATCTTTAGAGAGATTTCTCTTGCTTTTGTTTGTGTTCTTTCTGCTGGTGGTAGCATTTCCCCTGTTTGTCTTGTTCTCTCTTCTTCTTGCTGGGGTTTATTTTTGTTCGCCTCTTCTGAATAAACAGTTTGAAAGGAAAAAAGACAGGAATGAATTATTGGAACAAAATTGAATCTCATAAGCTGTAGCAAAAATAAAAGGAGGCAAACAAGCACCTCCACAAGGAAAAGAATATCAGGACAAACTGTTTGCAAATAATATTTTCATGGCTATAGGCCTACTTACTATTAAAAAAAGTCTCTCATTGAAGACCCCAAAACAAAATGTGCCAAAGTTTCATTTTTTGAAGAAGTGAAAGCTTCTTTCTTTTTTTTTTTTTTTTTTTTGGATACTAAAAAATGACAGTACTTGAACTCAAAGGAGACACATTGGACAACCCATGTCTGATGACATCATCATCAGGTGCCTTGCTTTACAGCGTTGGCGATCATGGTCCTCCACTTTTTCCTGTCCTTTGTCGCT
This sequence comes from Plakobranchus ocellatus, assembly GCA_019648995.1. Lineage (NCBI taxonomy): Eukaryota > Metazoa > Mollusca > Gastropoda > Plakobranchidae > Plakobranchus > Plakobranchus ocellatus. The sequence continues at coordinate 1,943,024 of BLXT01001882.1, forward strand.
TCTATTGCTTCCAACGATTTCCCTGCCTTCAGCTAGTCTGCCAGGCCTTCAATGAGCTTTTGTCGTTGTTTTCCCCTACTGCGTTTTCCTTCCAACATTCCTGTTGTTACAAGATTCTCCAACTT
>BLXT01001900.1:83271-99941 GCA_019648995.1 Plakobranchus ocellatus
GTATTTGTGCATCTAGGCATACTTAGTAGGGGCAAAAAAACTGGCAAAGTCCAGCTAGATATGCATTTTTTAAAAAGGTACTGTGTATCCAGTCACTCTTAGTTTCAATCTTGGTTGAAAAAACAACAATAACAAAGATAAAAGTACAAACATCAATTTTCTTGAGGATACTGTGTATCTATAATCAGTCTTAGTTAAAAAACGACAAAAGTACAAACATCAATTTTCTAAAAGGTACTGTGTATCCAGTCAATCTTAGTTGAAAAACCACAAAAGTACAAACATCAATTTTCTAAAGGGTACTGTGTATCCAGTCAATCTTAGTTGAAGAAAAACAACAATAACAAAGACAGAAGTACAAGCATCAATTTTCTAGAGGATACTGTCATTCTATAATCACTCTTAGTTGAAAAACCACAAAAGTAAGAGCATCAATTTTCTAAAAGGTTCTGTGTATCCAGTCAATCTTAGTTGAAAAAAAAAAAAAACAATAACAAAGACAAAAGCACAAGCATCAATTTGCTAGAGGATACTGTCATTCTATAATCAGTCTTAGTTGAAAAAACAACAAAAGTACGAGCATCAATTTGCTAGAGGATACTGTCATTCTATAATCACTCTTAGTTGAAAAACCACAAAAGTACAAACATCAATTTTCTAGAGGATACTGTCACTCTATAATCACTCACTCTTGGTTGGAAAAACGACAAAAGTACAATTTTCTAAAAGGTACTGTGTATCCAGTCACTTTTAGTCAAAACGAAAACCTTATCTCCCAGCTTTAATATTTTCTTTCAGGCTGCTTTGTTTAATAAAATTATTGTCCAATAAAATCAGCAAACTATTAGACAGTTTTAAAGAAATCTTTATAAGCTTAATTTTGTTTTCCTCATCCAGGCTTGTCACCATTTTTCAAGTTCTTAAGCAAATCAAGCATAGCCATTGACTGCTTAAACATGTGTGTGGGCCAAGCAGAAAATCAAGGTATCACCACACATTTCACTGGTGAGATAAAGTTAAACTTGTTTCCTTTTTTTTTTTTTTATACCCACTGATCCCAACGATGACACTAAGCAAGCAACTGTGTCACAAACTACAAACAGCTCAAAGAGCTATGGAAAGAAAGATGCTAAATATCAAACTTAAAGATAGAAATACAATCAACAGAGATAAGAAAAAAGAGTTAAGACCCAGGTGATCGATGTAGTCGAATACATTTAAAGACATAAATGGTGGTGGGCAGGACAAACTGCCAGTGGAAAAGACAATAGATGGACAAAAAGATGCACAGGGTGGCAACCAAGGTCAGGAAGTAAAGACAGATCAAAACAACAATTTCCCTCCTCAATGTTCTTATGTTGATTTTCATTCCTCCACCCCCCTGCCTCTCTCTCTCTCTCTTTTTCTCATTCTCGCCCTCCCAACCAGCAGTTTTGATAAGTAAACATTCCAAGCCTGGGTCTGCCAACCAAGCAAGTCATTCATCACAGCCAAGGCTTTTTATATAAGCAGCAAATCATGCCAACAAAAACAGATTATATCTTGCAAGTTGCCATGCATGATTTGTGTTTTTTGGAGGGCAAAATGGGATATAATTCCCTTTCTTATATCTTGTCTTAACTCATTTATCACTACAATAATGTTTCACTAAGATAATCTAGAATGTGACCCAGAGAACATATGACTTTACTATGATATTATATATATATAACTACTATAGAACACGTCATGGTACCATGGTACAGTTCTTGTGTAAAACTTTTTCCAGGAGCCAAATAGGGAGTATTCAGAACTAGCGGTTACCAGCCTCACACTACTACACCAAGTGAAAATGATTTTGCCTGAGGACATCCTACATTAATACAACGACATGAAGATCCAAGTTTGAGCTCACAAGTAGAGCATACAAATACAACAAGCCTGTCTGGAGTGTTCGCTGTGCTTACTCTTGTAAACTCAAATATCAGAAATCTCAAGGTATATGTAATTCCAATACTCTTGGGGGCCAAAACAGCTAACAAAACTCATGGTAAACATTGATTGATCACCATCTAACTTAAGAGTTAGATCTACAGACTAGGCTTACTGTGATATTTTCTCAATAAAGCCTGTTACAGTTCCTCATTGAAATATTTCAGGTTTCCACTTTTTTTTTTGGTTTTGTTTTGTTAATTTCAAAAAAATATTTTCCATCTTTTTTTAGCCCAAGTGTTTGTGGAGATGACCATGGCTCTAGGATAAATGTCAGTCTGTTAATTAAACTACTGAAATCTCATGGACATTGACAGAACACAGAAGTTAGGTAAGAGGCAAGAGATCAGGTGCAGCATAACAGACAAATAAGTAGAGAGATAGATCCATGAATTAAGATGTTTACATAACCAGGATGATGTTTTTTTTGTTGTGAAACTGCTATTGTAAGAACTTCTTTCTGCACCTTCCCCAGTCAGGCATGGTTGCCATTAAGCAAAACTATTTTGCTTAGAATCTGTATGAGGCCCCTAAGAGGCTACTAATCAAAGTTACTAAAAAAGACTAAAACCATACTGTGAGAACCCAAATGTCAAATGATAACAAATAAAAAAGGTGTTTGCTTAGGTTTTTTTTTACTAGGAAGCTACACTGGCCTTCAAACATTTGCTCCCCCCCAAAAAACAAAAAAAATTGGGAAGAGAGGTTATGCACTTGTTCATGGGGTACAAAGGAGAGAGAGAGAGACAGAGAGAGAGAGAGAGAGAGAGAGAGAGAGAGAGAAAGAGAGAGAGAGAGAAGAAGCACTTATTGAAGTGTACAGTCAGAGAGAGAGAAAGAGAAGACTTACACTTATTGACATACCTTTGGTGGTCGTAAGACACTTGGCCATTGTTTACAACACCCATAATGTACGGATTGTTGTGCTGTGGAAAAGACACACATAGAAACCTTGCAAAATGATATAGAGAATATTTGACAAATGCAAAAAAAAAAAAAAATAAATAAATAAATAAAAAGACATTTTTAATGATTTCTGTACATAGAAAAGGACAACCTAAACAGCTTCAGATTGTGATGTTGAAAACAAGGACAGAAGTATATATGGCATATATTTATAAGGCAAGGCAAGGGATGCAGCAGGCCTAGATCTTAATACAAAAATCCAAACATCCCTGACTTCCAGATGTAAAAACCAATTCTCATTTTAACTGCAATTACATTACCAATAAAGCCACAAATACGGGTGAAACATTTCAATAGACTTTTTGCCATTTTTTTTTCTATTTTATTGTCATATCATTTCTAACTGGCAACTTTTCTTCTTCTTTGCAAAACTATGGATCCAATGCATGGAATTGGTGAGCAAAAAAAATATTGGTGTAAATATGTGCAATATGTTTCAACCACGTTATCATAATGATTTAATGTAAAACCGCATAATTATGATGGAGTGCATAAAATTTGGATACAGAAAAATTTGAGCGACAGGCATCACTCACAAAAATATCAATCTACTAAACTAGTAAAGACGAAAATGACTGTGAAAATTTGAAAGTCTGGCTGTGTAAACCTATCGAATTCCTACATACAAGCAGGGTGATAATGATGACAACATCGGAATTAATGCAAATCAGGTGCAGTGGAATCAGCCACATGTGTAAACAGTACAAATTACATTAGAATAGCCAGTTGGCAGAATGCGTACAAATTTCAACAATTGTTCTACATTCAATTTTGTAAACTTCTACGAAGAGAGGCTGAGCTCACCTGCCCATCATTGTCAAAGGAATCCAAGAAAACACCCAGCCCATTCCATTTGTCTGCCGCGCCAAACACAACATTGGTGTTTGGATCATCTTGAGCGCTGGCCCTGTTTTCAGTGAACCAAATCGCCTTTTGGTTTAAAAAAAGAGAAAAAGAGAGAGACATTCAAACTATAAATTATGTATCAAATATCACAAGCCTAAAGTTTTCCCAAAATGACTACAGCTAAAAAGAAACTAAGGACAAGTCCCCCAACATTTTTTTTCTTCATTTTGGCAACCCCTATGTAACCATATTGGAGAGAACAGTTTCACATTTCTTGTTATGTATTGTATGAATTCATGAAAAATATTTCAAATGAAAAAGGAAAAGGAAACACATATTATTCTAAATGTTCTTCTAGCTTGAGTATATAAAAGATGATTTGTAGACCTGTATTATTAAGGACATGAAAAAGCCCAAACTGTAGCAAGCCATCACATTATATAGCCTTGATTAACATAATAATATGAGAATGTCACGTACCATGCCATCAGCACCGATCCTGCCTCTGCCAGCAATCCGCAGACCTGCCTCAATTTCCCAGCCATTGTTTTCCAGCTTATTCTTGGACCAAACAGAACCTGGTTCAACAGAATCGTAACAGATAATAACTCTGAAGTGAGTCAAATACTTGGGAAGAGTGTACAGTAACCCAGGAGTAACGTCCTGATTTTGTTCCTTGGTTTTGCAGCACTGAGATGTAGTCTACCTTTGCTTTCCTCACCATTTTTACTTCAGCCCAGTAGTGAAAAGACCTAGCGACACACTTCTCTTACTGTGTGAAATCATGTGCTTACCAACGATTCAAATCAGATCTGTATTCTTAACTGCCAATCAATCCATTAAGGAATTAAAACTTTTATCTCCATCCATGTTGGTCTGAAATTAATAATTTCTGAGATCTGTCATTCCCTGAACGCAGAATTGCGTTAAAAAAATTTGGGGGGGGGGGGGGGGGNNNNGGGGGGGGGGGGGGATGTAATCACATATTTGGGTTGGGTTTGCCTTGTTTTAAAACAAAACTTCAATAAAAACCAGGTAGTTGTTGCGACTGAGAAAATCAACACCTCTATTATGAGTAAAGAAACTTGACAAAAGGTGTTGAAAGAAACCCACAGGGCAGCAAGAAAAGAGGGAGGCCACACGGCCAATGCTGGAGAGGTCTGGAAAGATATGGAGAAGCAGGACATCTTGATAACAAATGGAAAGTGTAGATCAAGACTAAAGGTAAGAAAAGATGTTAGCTGATGACTTTTGCTCTGAGATGAAAATACAGTTAAGCAAATAAATCTCATTCAACAAATTTACAAAAACACAAACCATCAATGGCACACAAAGTACGGTTTTTTAATAGAAACAAAAGCTTAGGTAGTTTTGTGCTCCGTGTCAGTGTGACTTACCTTTCTTGCTCCTTAGAGATGGAGTAATACGTATACCCTCGTCTCCAGCCAAGGCATCTGCAGAGTAAAAAACACACTGGATTTACATGAGCAAAGGCAAACAAAAATATTTTTAAAACGCATCCTCTGTCAGCTTTGGAACTCAGAACATTCAGAGTCAAGGCAAGACTTGCACGTAAGTTTGAAAGAAAAGAAAATCTAGGGATGTTAGGCTGCTTTTCAATTTGAAAGGTTACAGTATTAAACAATGTGAAAAGGGACAATTTCATTTTGCATCACCTGTCTGATATTCTGAAAGTTATAACTGAATTGAGTTGATCAAATAAAACTCAGCTGTCTTTTAATCTGAATACGCAGAGTATTCATTAATTTTACCAAAAGGTCACAAGATATCTTTGGCTAAGAATGAAAATACTTTTGATACATTAACAAATTCTGGGTAAAAGAAAAGGCTGATGGAGGGGTAAATTTTCTCTGCATATAAGTATCCTTGGTAACTTAGGGGATGTGAAACAAACTAGAAATTTGCTGCATTTTGTGGTATTTTTGACAAGCTGTACAGCTGTTTCCTATCTGACTGTACACAAAAAGTTTCCTTACTATAAATCAACTCTTTAATAAGATTGACTGACTAAGATATTGAGCACAGTATTTTTTTTTCTTTTAATCCTTTTTGCAATCTATAGTGACTACATGTCAATTTGACAACTTGAAGCTTCCTCAACATTTTCTTTTTGTACTTCTCTCAAATTTCTTTTTCTCTTACTTTTTTTTATCAAATATTGGTGATCTATATTCTACTTCCTTCTTCTCTCTTTCTCTTTCCTTTATTCTTTTTGAAGCTATAAAATTTCGCCATTATTTTTCTTCCAAATGTTGCAGCATGCGAGATCTCAACTACTAGTAACTGAATCCATTTAGGCCTAGAGCTATATCCACTATTATCTGAAATCTGAGTAGATACAAAAATCTCATGAACTTGGGAAACAAAAAACCATTTTAAATTTTAAATCCCCAAATATCTGTGCATTTCTTGGCGGCATGGCATTTAGCAGATCTTTAGCTCACTATATAGAAATCTAGATCTATCCAAAGCTTTAGTTTTATGCTATGGAGTTTAAAATAGATATGACATATCGAGACTCTTGACACTTTGACTGCAAATTTTGTCAACAAAAACTGATAGGCACAGCTTTGGATAGCAAAAAGATGACAAGATCTGAGAACAGATACAAGGGGCGGAAAGGTAACTTTACGAGGCTTGATGGTGCATTTATCATACTTTTCAACATTACATCTACCGTGCACCAATTGGGTCACTGGCCGAGATTTCTAAGGGATGCAGATGATTTGGATTGAGACATAATTTTAGCACAATTTTAACAATGGTTTGACAGGAGGTGACAAGATATTATCATGAGCTTGATAAAAAAAAAGAAACATATTTACTTTTTCTGATCTAAACACCTCAGAGATTTATGGTTCTATTTTCAGTCTGACCACTGTTTATGTTACACGTGTACAAACGATTTACATTTCCCAGTTGCACTCTTCCTCTATCTACATCTCCTTACCTCCAAAGTATTCCCAGAATGGAACTGTGTTATCCCTTTGCACAAGGTGAGGTCCTTTAAAACTGAGTTTATATTCAAATCTGCGTTTCGGAGCTTGGCCGAAAGCACTGATAACCAAGCAGAAGAACAGAAGCGAAAGCTGAAACAGAGTCGACATTTTCGTAGTCGGTGTTCATCAATCGGCGATAACTCTAAACCTCTCGACTGCTGCAGAAACAAGTGAAGCCTTTGACACAAACGAATTACATCCGGGTTATGATTGATCGATTCAGCACTGCTGTGAGCCAGATGTTTTCTAAGGGAATTGGTGATTTTGAAAAAAAAATATATATAATCAACATGTTTTGTTGTTATTGTTGTTGTTGCTTTTTATAGAAAAAAGGTGCTACATTTTTTTTGGGTATACAAGAAGTTAACCTTTTCAGAATGAGCTTTACTGAGTATGCTAAGGTTGTAGTGGTTTGTTTGGGGATTCTGCATAATATTTTTAATTGCAGAGAAATCGGATGAAAAACTAAATATCTAATAATACTTTAGGTATGGTTTATTCTACAGGCTGCGTAATAAAAAAAAAGAGAGCGTAACATAAACAATAAATACTTGCAAAGAAATATATAGCAGAATAAACAAGGGAAAATATGAGCACCGCTCTAACTACTTCCCAAGGTAAAATTTCAGGGAAACACTGGCAATCGACATGATTATCGGTAAATATTACTTTCACAAGAAAAGAGCTCTGCTAGATTAAAAGGTAAATAACAATAGCATGACAAATACAATGGTTATTAAACACTGTTATTTCCCTTTGATTATATTTTGCACTTTGTTTTGAGATTTGAACCTTGTCATTTATAATATCACCGTTATCTGCAATTTCTTCATTCAAGACAGGGAATTAATAGATATTCCTATTGAAACATTCTTGACATAGGTTCCTCCTTACCGTCGATTTCTTATTCATTACACATTTTTTCTCACGACATCATGGCATATATACCTTTTTTTTATGCATGGCGTGCAGCATGGCGCGCAGCATGGTGTGCTCATCTTCAGAAAATAAATAAAAACATTTCAAACTTTCGAAAGCATTCAAAAGTTTATAGCAGGCATATTTAAGTATATTTAGTTCTTTTTTTTTTTTTTTTAAATCCGTCGAATTTCACTGGAATTAGATTTCGGTCGGTTTTTTTTTTTATAAATGTTTGTTTGTTCATCCTTTTTAAAAATAGATTTTGGTTTTGTATATCATGAAAGATTTCCTAAACCGTGAAAATATTTTTGTTGAGGTTCTTCTCTGTAGAATCTAGATTTCTAGAATTAAACCCAAGATGCAATCTAGAAGCCCAAGGTACCACTCTATTATATATTAAAATATCGGTATTAGAATCTAGCCTGTACCTTTGTTTTGTAAGGCAATTTGAGCTGATGTAGTTAACTTGGAAAGATGAAATTTAATGCGGCACTTCAGTTTTTTCTTGAATTAGAAAAGCTAAAATATTATCGGCCTACAGCGTGGTACATATTTCGGCCATTTGATATTTCAGCTACTATGTCTAAATGTCTTCCTTTTAACTATTAGTTTAGGTTAAGGCATATTTTTCTCTTTATGAAAAACAAAAATTTGAAATTTCTTAGACTAAACCTATTTTAAATATGAATGCAATGCGGAGATTTTTTTTCCGTTTTATTTATTTGTGTGTGTGTGTGTGTGTGTGTTACTGTTTTTTTTCCTTACCATTTACTTTATTCTTCTTTTTAATCTATTTTTAATTGAAAAACTTTTTTCACGTGTATCTTTAATCTAATATTATCTCCTTTGAATCACAAGAAAGTTGTCGCTGTCGTATTAGTTGCGCTATATACTTGGACCAATTTTTTCAGATCCACAACAGTTTGCTTGGCATGCACAGAATGTGTGTGTACACTTCCTGCTTTAACGGGCCAGCCCAGCGTAGCCAAAACAAAATAAATCTGAAGACTGAGTCACGCAAATTCGATCTAAACTTTGAATGCAGTTTTTATGCCATAAATTTGGAGTCTTCACCTGAGCTCAAGAGTAAGGCTAAGTTTTAGAGGGAGAGTTTGCAAGCCAGTGGCTAGAAATCGCAAGTATCAATTGCTCATCACAAAAGCTTTAAACTTTAGATCTACCGATTAATATAGATTCTATACAGAATTGGAGATCTCTAGCAGAGCAAGATTCAACACAGAATCTAGATCTAGATCTGGAAGCCTAAGGTAACATTTTATTTAAGATCGAAATATCTGCATTAGAATTTAGCTCCAACCTCTGCTTTGCAAGGCAATTTGAGTTGGTGTAGTCAACTAGGAAAGATGAAATTTAGGCAAGTGCTACACTTCAGGTAAATTCTTTACTTTGTTTTATGAATTGGAGAATCTGAAACAACGATTTAATTGAAAATTAATGATGTTACAGACATGGTTGAAATTAACCCTTTGTATTTTTACAGCTCTAGATCTATATCAAATTGGAAGACAATCAATCTTCATCACATTTTAAAAATAAAGCGGTAAAACCTCCAAGAAAATTAAAAAAAAATAATAATAATAATAATAAGGAGATCTAGACACCCAACTCTCTTCTGGTTTATTCAGAATGTGTGACAGGTTTGTACCTTGATACATTTTTTATAAGCAGAACAAGTAGTTCCTCTTCCTCAAACCGCAGGCACCAGCAATCATCAAGCCACTGTCCAGCTGGGCACTGCATATCAGTGGTGAGATGTTATAGTGTTCCGAGTCTGAGCACGTATGTAGCAGAGGCAATATCAAAGAATGAATTGGAACACTTGCTTGGCATACTGATTTGCTGCTTTACAGACTAGATTTGAAATTCTCTCTTCATAGATTTGTTTCACAGTTAAGTACATGGTAGTTTTCTGTAACTTGACTCAATGGCAAGCTCTTTGGTAATCTTAAAATTCTGTGTATACATCTCAAAGATTATCACCATCCCTTACAAAAATTCTTGTTCTTAGTGTGAGATAGATCTATTTAGCACTTTCTTCTTCTTGCTTTCTCTAATGTTAAAGATGACATTTTTATTTTAGGAGTGAGGCTACTGAGGAAAATTTGCTCACAATGTTGAGCAGATCGGAAATTCTTTGCCATCTGTAAGTTTGGCAAGGACCTGATAAAGGGGAAGCACTGCAGAGTGTTATTGTTGTCACAAGGAGCAGCCAATCTGCTGGACCACATCAGGAGTATTTAATATCTGCAGTGAACGATTCCAGCACCTGAAATTTTATTGATGCAATCCACAATGACATCATCTGCTAACGACGACCAGTATGACTACATCTGGAAAGGTAATTGACTATAAAATTTTTTTCTTTACTATAAGAAAAGTTTTGCTGTGTTGTATTTTTGTGCATTGTTTAGGCTCCTGATGAGAGAGTTCTGAATGAAGCTAATAAAAGAAGATCACTGGTCAGAACTTTAAGGAAATGTCAAGCCACCTTTCTGGGCCATGTGATGAGAAGAGGAAAACTGGAACATTTGGTAACAACAGGAAAGTTCGAAGAAAAAGAGGCAGAGGAAGATAATGGATCGACTGGCCACATGGCTTGGACCAGGAAAAGTGTCAGATATACTGGCCGCCGTCAAAGATAGGGATTTGTGGAGGGACATGATCGCCAACGCTTACAAGCAAGGCACTTGATGATGATGATGATTTAAGTTGCTTTTTTATTTTAAATGTTAAAACACCAATGTTTTCGCAAAGAATCGGTACATCTCTGTCTGCAGTTTCTGGCAGTGACAATCCTTTAACACATTTGAAATATGACATTCAACTTTTGTTTTTTTAATTGGCCTTTGATACAATTATTCATTATTATTTTTATTACAGTAAACCACGCCTAAACCGAAAAACTGCTGAACTGAAAAAATGGCTAAACTAAAAAGAAATTGAAGAGCTTCTCGTTTTTCCTCATATTTTTTCTCATTAAACATGCGTTAAACCAAAAGCGTTGGCTGCCTCACTATCGCTAAAGTGAAATAAAAGCCACGGAGAAAGCCCAGTCACTGTCCGAGCGACACATAAAAAAAATGTTTTTTTTTTTTAAACACCTTGCCCTTCCCTTTCTTTCTCGCATTACTCCTTGCAAACCCAATATTGTTACTGGGACCTCAAACTATAGACGGCCAGGCCCGATGTCTGGCTAGGTCTACTGCACACACCTGCCCATCCCTTCTCTTCCACCACTTAGTTACACAGCGGGACTGTGCCACACACCTCCCTATATGTCTAGGTCCCGTCAGTGCTAAGCTAAGCAAACACTGTTGCATTACAGCCGGTTACAAAGCCATCCCTCTTGTCGAGGACTTCAGTAACGGAAAATTTAGTTATGATCAAATTGTAAAAGTAGAGACTTCAGGACCTGCAAACTTGCTTAGGCGATGATCAAATTGTAAAAGTAGAGACTTCAGGACCTGCAAACTTACTTAGGCGAATATGATATTGTGAAAGCTCTATTATTCTACATCGATAACAGGCACAAGAACCTCTTAACTGAAAATGAAAGAGAAGGAGATAGATGGATGGATAAAAAAAGAGAGAAAGATTCGTGGATAGGTGTGTTCATTCACCTTGTGATGTGACGATGGGTGGGATTGGTTTAACTTAATAATTCGGTAGCTGGTTACTCTCCTTTATTAATCTTACTTTTTAAATGAGCTATGCCTAAACCAAAATAGAAATCATACTCCCATGAATTTCGGTTTAAACATGTTCCACTTTATTATAATTATTATTATTGTTATTATTATTATTATCATCATCATTAATATTATTGTTTTTATTTTTAAAATAGACCAAATAATTAATTTCTTTTCAAATCTTTGTCCATAGTTGTGCTGGTCGGGGACTCTGGCGTGGGCAAGACAAACTTGCTATCACGATTCACCAAGAATGAGTTCAACAGTGAAAGCAAAAGCACCATCGGTGTGGAGTTTGCCACAAGGTCAGTTTTAACTCTTAAGCCACTACTGGACAGAGGCAGCTTTAGTTGACTTGACCCATAAGCTGCAGCAGATAACTCTAGCCTTCCATTGAAAGTGCTGGGATTGTCAATTCTGTACTAGACATGTTATAGTAATAGTTCGAAATACTTTTTTTACATCGTTATGAATTTCCTTTCCACTTCAGCACTTGTAAAAATATTGATTCTGAACCTGGTTTTCAACAAGAACAACAAAAAAAAATGGTGCAAGGATTATGTGTGCAAAAAAAGAAGTCATTCGTTTGTGCAGTCAAACCAAGGTTCTTTGAAAATAAATTTGTAGTGTGGCCTCAAAATGAGAGGCTGAGCTGAAGGAAATATAGCATATCATTTTGTGGGAAAACTTACACATATCCACATTGTTGTTTTGATTTCAGACATGTAACAATTAAAGGGAAGACAATCCGTGCTCAGATTTGGGACACAGCCGGCCAGGAGCGCTACCGTGCCATCACAGCAGTGTGAGTGCCCTCCCTTGTAACAGCTTTCTTTTAATCTTTTCTCATTATGCCATTTGATGCAGTTTTATTACGTAACAAAAATTTTGATGTAACGCAAATTATAATATGGATCATGCAAGAGTTATGTCAGTATTTTTATCCATTACATTGCCAAAAAATTAGATTATTTTTCCTTTTTTTTTCTGTTTTTCTGTGTGCTAGCCCTAAGGTCTCAACCAAATCTTATACTTTTAGACTGGCTTGGTTTAAAATGAACAGTCAGAGCAACTATTAAAATTTGAGGATGCCAGGGGAGAAAATTTTCTGAAAGAAAGATCTCATGCAAAAGCTAGCTCTAAAGCAGGTGTGAACAGTACTGGTGGATGTTTTGCCACTAGTCTTGTAATCTTCCACAAGAGGCCTCTGTCTTTAAGATCCATTAGAGTTGCATTCCATGTTCAAATTTTCCCCACAGAAACCTTTTTTCCTTTGCCTTTCGATCTATATTTGTAATTACCAAAACTTTTTCTTGGAACTTCCAAGCAAAGAAATGAAACAGTAAAACAGAATCCTTATTTCTTACTAGGATAAATCGGGCATAAGTCACTTTGGATGCATCTTCACCAGAGCCTTTTAAGAATTGTTATCAATTCCGCAACATAAAAGAACTTTAACATTCAAACAAAGACATCTTATGACAGACTTGGGATAAAGAAACAAGGTTTTTTTTCTCGTTCTGAAAGTGTACCTTTTTTAAGTTATGCCTAATGCTCGAGTGGTGTGGGCCTGATTTACTTAGGTTGGCTCACATTTGGATTTGGTGATAGAAAATAGAGATGGGCAACTCTGTAGTGCGTGAACAATTTTTTTTTTTTTTTTTTTTTTTTTGTGCTACAATATCAGAGAGATTTTTTATAATTTAAACTTGGATTAAGGGAAAACGCTGTGTAGTGAAGGGTTGCCTTTGACTGGCACGATTAAACTTTTTAAATTCTGTCTCAGGACAACTAGGAAAATTAAGTAGTGCTCCGTTTTTCTAAATTCATTTTTAGGTATTACCGTGGGGCAGTCGGGGCCCTTGTGGTGTATGACATCACGAAGAGACAGACGTTCGACAATCTGAGCAAGTGGCTCCAGGAATTGAAGGAGCACGCGGACAGCTCGGCTCGGATTATGGTGGTCGGCAACAAGTGTGACCTGAGACACCTGCGAGCGGTCACCCAGGAGGACGGAAGGTTACTAGCAGGTGGGCTAGTCAGGATTGATTGATTGTTTGTTTACAGCGTTTACCATGGAGATGTGATTTCAGAGCTTTTGTTCATTTAACATCTCTTCCACGCTGTTACTCATCTGTTGTTTAAAAAAATTTAGGAAAAGAATTTAAAATGTGGCAGTTACCTGTAGGAATGTATTGGAGGGAAAGAGTCACAAATTAAAAGTTTTAAATGCCTGTTTTGTTTCCTCTAACTCTATTTTGAATGATTTTTTTTTACTGTTGAAAACTAGAAAGGATTGTATGAATTTCCCATTGAGTTCAAAGCATTGTATCATAGATATAGAATCTGATATATAATATATGTTTATTTTTATTTTTTTGGAAGGGGTTGTGGGAAGAGATATTGTGAAGAATTCAAAGTTTATTTTAACAGTATCTTTCGCACCAAAAAGAAAAGCACAAGACAGGGTAGAATGGAAAAAGTTTTTAATGTTTTATGCTCCAGACTGCAGGATGGAAAATATGTAGGCCTATCTTTTGCAGAAATTTATTACCTATAAGCAGTTGAGTGGGAGACACATAATTATCATTTTTCCCTTTATATATTTGACTGGTTTTGATAAATCTCTTTTTTAGGGACTGAATTTCTTCATCACAATCATCCCTTTTTTTTTTTATTCCTTTCCAGAAAAGCACAAGTTTTGTTTTATAGAGACGTCTGCTCTTGATTCGACAAATGTTGGTGAAGCTTTTAACAACTTGCTTGTTGGTAAGCACCAGAAGTGGATAATTTTTTTCAAAAATAAGTATTTTGTGTTTCAGAAATAAGAAAAGACTCCCTGGTAATTAAAAAGATTTATAATTGACCCTTTGAAAATACAGACAAAGGAATTTTGATTTGAAGCTTTCCATCTTCAATATTTTTTTTTATTAAGAGGATCCAATTTTTTTTAGATTGAACTGGTCAGGCCTGGAAATGGTGACCTTTCACCCTCACAACATATAGCAAATGGATAGGCATTTCAAGCAGGCTTGGACTCAAATCCTCTACAGGATGGCCCATGCAGTCATCAGGGCAGATTCACTAGCCACTATGCCACTTAACTCCTCCGCCTAGCGAGTAAAGCCTGAATAAATTAATGGATCTTAAAATTTTGAGTGTATAACAAACCAGAAAAAAAAATATGAAAACATTGGAGAAAATAATTTTCTCCCATTTCTATGTTTCCAGATATTTTCAGGTCTCAGGTGGAAGAGCCGAACAATGTGAGCGGAGACTCGTTTGGTCAGTCCAGTCAACCTGGCAACACTACAGGCAGTCGAGTTCAGCTACCAAAAGAAGATGCGTCTGCCTCCAAACCGCAAAGTTCCTGTTCTTGTTGAATTTTTCGTAAAATGAGTCTCTTCATTTAATTTGTATATCTTGGATCATTCTTTTCTTTCCTCGTGTGGATAGGTTTAAATTTCGTTTATATGATTCTTATCTTCATCCCATCGTAGGATGAAGCCCTTGTGTAGATTTGACTGTTTGCTAATGCTATATTTGTTTGCTGTTTACAAGTGGCAGTAGCTATGAAATCGGCTGCAGCTTTAACACTCATGCGCAAATGGTTAATGTTTGTGTAGAATGTTGTCGGGGAAAAGGGTTTTTTTTATGAGTGTGTGTTTATGTGTGTGTTGCACATGCTGTATGGAATTGTTTTGTTTTAAAAAATAATTCCATAATGTAGGAAAAAATTCACAAGCTTTCTGTATGCTGCAATCTTCTGGAGAGCAGTTCACAACTTTGAATCTCTGCTTTAATATGATATGTTTCTTGCAAAATTAAAATAGGCATTGTTAAAAATTTAGAAAGAAGGAAAAACACTTTTGTCAATTGTGAATGGAAACTAAACCCTCTTTCAAATGTCGGTATTTTTTCACCAATGCTGCGACTGTACACAATTCAGCCCTAAAAAAAAAACCAATCGCAGAATCAAGAAAAGTTTTGAAATGTTAGATTAAGGAATAACAATTAACAGTTCTGCGGGACTGTAGAGCTGTGTATGTGTTAGGGCTACAAAAACTAGCCTGGTGCCTCTTGCCGTTGTGGTTCATCCATTATCTTGCTTTTGTTGTGTACAACTGGTTGCCTACGATATTCATGTCTTTCCATCAATGTTGAACTAATATGATTATCATCTCGTCTTTACTTCTCACTCTCTCTTTTTTTTTTTTTATCTCAATGTTTTCAACACTAACAGTAACAGTTTTGTCCAAAAAAAATTGATTTTATTTTGGCAAGTGCATTTCTCTTCACATTGATTTGTTGGTGGTAATTGTAAGATTTGCGCTGTTGTTATTGAACATAGCCCTCTATTATCTTTTTGTTTGTGGCTTTTGGCACTTTGGTTACCTGTTTCTGTTTCTATGATAAGTTCATGAATTTACTGCTACTTTGGGAATACATTCATGCATTTTATTCATGCCTCCTTTTTTTTTAGAGGGGGGAGGACGGGTGTCAATTGGATGGAAGGATAGTGTTGAAGCTATCGTTGTATTCTAAGTGAAATCAGCTAGCTGTAAAGTTACAGAGCTTTGTCTCAAGACCAGTCTTGATCAATTGATTGTGTTCCATTCAAGACTTTTGAGAAAAAAGAATTGGATAATTGGTTTTTTTTTCCCCTTCTTTTCACTGCTTTAAAGAAAAAAGTTCAAATCCCAATACCAGACACAGCTTTGATGCTTTAAACTCAATCAGAATAAGAGCCTGATTTGAGCATTTAGCAGAAATTTGGCCCATTGTGCATATTACGCAGAAGGATAGATGATCGAGATAAAGCGCAGAAACCAAATAAATTTAAAGACCCCTCAGCAAAACACATAGGAAGGGCAGACAAGCCAGAGATCTGGGGCATTAAAATAGTTCTAGGCAGCGTGGCGTGGTCATCTTCAGAAATCAGACTTTAAAAAAAACATTCAGGTCTTCGAAAGCTAATGTGGATTTAGATCCTTTGTGTAGAAAACCTGTGGAATTTGACTGGAATCGTGTCTAGATGGACTTTCACAAATGTTCGTCTGCCCTTTTGGAAATAGATCTTGGTTTTTCTCAAGCTATCATGAAGTCTTCTATAGCCCCATGTTTATTTCTATCCAATTATAAAATTCATCAGATAAATTTTCTGGCTATAAAAGTGCAAAATGCAATTTTTGACTCATTTGATCTGGTCTCAAGGCATTTTGGGGGGGGGGGGGGG